>JAVBJF010000600.1:0-144795 GCA_033439095.1 Pseudococcus viburni | reverse complement strand
TGAGAGCTGGAAAAATTATTTTAATGGTTTTCACGAGTGTTCATGAAAGCCGGAAAAATTTTTCTTACGGTTTTTAAGGTTGCCCATGATAGCCGGAAAATTATTTCCTCGGGTTTTACGATTGCTTCTGAGAGCTGGAAAAACTTTTCTCACGATTTTTACGTAATCGTATATTATGGAACTAGGGAAAATAAGTCATTTCCCGAGTTGCATACTATATTTTTCGTTTTAGAGGGAGAAAACCGCGAATTTAAGCATCGCGAGAGGAAATAAAGTACCAGTGTTTTTCTCCCTCTACAACAAAAATCAAATTTTTATATTATGCCAGGCGATGATTTATGTAATATTGAAATTTCAAAAAGTCGTCAATAAGTATTCGAAAAATGACCTTCAGCACCTAAAATTCTGGATATGGGGTTCTTTTATGATTTATTTCCGATTTTTTTTGTTTGGACTCAGAATTTTACTTTGAATTTTCCAAAATGTCTCGAAACCATTTTCCATCGATTTGGGAGATTAAAAATACGAAAAGGGTAAGGTAGCCCATTATCGACCACTTTTTTTGAAGCCTCGCAATTTCAAAAGTATAAGGGTTGGAAATGTGATTGATGTCTTAATGGATACCTACATCCTTCCCCTACAATATTGGAAAGCCCCAGGGTCATTCAAAAAAAATTTAGTATTTTTTGAGAATTTTTTTCTGAGACATGTCAAAACGCGAGGTCGAAATTTTGGGTTCCTAATATCGACCACCGACTGATTTTGTCCACTATGAACGAAATCTACCGGAAAATATTTTTTTCGCGTTCTTCTTTCACAGATGAACAATTTGAGACCAAAATGACCACCCTACAACAATAATTCGAGAAAATTGAAAAAAACGAAATCGCTTTAAAACAACAGATAGTTTTAAAATTTTTTGGAAAAGGGTCTAGTGTGGTAAGTGAGTCATATGCCTCTAGTGGAAATTCGTCAAAAGTTTTACGTCGTTCGATTTATCTTGATAGGAGATGATTTTAGAGACAATGACCAAATTTTCATTTTACCACTGGAGAGAGCTGCAGATCTGGCCCCAAAACTACGAGATTTCTAAGCTAAAAATTCTATCCTCGAGAACTTGAAATTTGTTTTTCAAACTTTGCACGTAGGTGGAGGTAAGAGGAGGTAAACAACAAGAATAAAACATTTTATCGTCAGATTCGTAGTCTACAACTTCAAACCCCTGGATTTCGATATACTGCACGATATGTTGGGAGAATTTCGACTTCAGCACCCTCCCCAACCTCCACTTTCCTTCAATTTTTTTACGACCTTAAAAACCTAAATTTTGATATGCAACACAAAATCTTTGATGAATTTCGATTTCAGCACATTCCACCACTCCCATTTACCTTGAAAAATTTTTTATCGTCAGATTCGTATCCTACGACCTCGAAAACCTAGATTTTGATATACAACACGATATTTCTGATGAATTTCGATTTCAGCAACGCCCCACCTCCTCCCCGTTACTTTCAAAATTTTTTTCATCATTACATTCGTAATCTACGACCTCAAAAACTGAACCTAGACTAGATTTTACCAACTTTTATCTTTTGACTTTCGACCATTTTGAGGGGTCTCCAGGACCACTGTGGCCCTGCCCAAAAGTTTTTTTAAAAAAAGGGGGTAAAGAGGAGCGGCACAAACGTCGGGAATAGCAGCATAAACCGGCACAAACGTAGCACAATCCTCCCATATGTGAATCACCCCCCTCCGTTCAATGGGCAGGGCTAGCATGTCACCTGCCCTGCCCAAAAGTTTTTTTAAAAAACAGGGGAAAAGGGGAGCGGCACAAACCGGCACAAACCGGCACAAACGTAGCACAATCCTCTCACATGTGAATCACCCCCCCTCCGTTCAATGGGCAGGGCTAGCATGTCACCAGCCTGCCCAAAAATTTTTTTTAAAAAAGGGGGGAAGGGGAGCGGCACAAACGACGGGAATAGCGGCACAAACCGGCACAAACGTAGCACAATCCTCCCATATGTGAATCACCCCCCTCCGTTCAATGGGCAGGGCCGCGGCCGGTGACATAAACCTAATTGAAGTCTACTAAAAAAATAAAATAATTTTAAAAAATGAAAAAAAAAACGTATTTACACAAATGAAAAAGTCGATAAAAATAAAAATGGAAAAGTCAGTAAAATAAATCGAAAAAAATAATAAAAAAAACGATAAAAATAAAAATGATAAAAATAATGAAATGACTTTTTCATTAATGGAAAATTCGGTAAGATCAATTAAAATGAAACGACTCCATTTGAAGGGTACAGAGGAAAATGCAGCCAATAACAAAAATTGTATAGGTATTAGAAAAGGAACTTAGATGTAATCTTTTTTGAATTTACGCCTAGGTCCCATTTCAAATATACCTACAATTTTTGTAATTGGCTGTTTTTTGCCCTGTACCCTTCATTCTATTTAAGTGATGATGTCGATATCAGCTCTGAGCTCTGATAGAAATTTGTGAAAACAGGTGGCTGACTTTGTATGCAAAAATAACCCACATATAGTGGTTGACATAGGTAGGTAACGGATACCACTTATAAAGAAACCTCATTTTGAACTATACTATAGGTTCTATTGTTATCAGGATACCCGAAAATGTGAAGAGAGCTTCGCCACCTCCCCGCACCAATGATGACAAATTTAGTTCCTAAAGTCTGCTCACGCCATGTCATGTCGCGCCGCGCCGCGTCTTGCTAACGCCAGCGCCAGCGTCGTCAGCGCCAGGCCTGGTACGTGTGTCGTGGACGTAAAACATTGCCGCCTCGTCGAAAAAGTTTGATAACCCCTGTACAATATCATTGCCTCGCGATGTTTACTACTGTCTTGACCTAGTTGAAATCAAACGATTACCTGAATTTTTACGAATAGATGCAGCCGCTGCGTCGCAACGAAGGTCGTCGAGGCTAAATAGCTAGGTATTAGATAGGTCTACGCTACGCCTACCGATTTATTACACATGCACGTAAACGCATTCCCGTATACATATACATAATCGCAGTGGTGCTGATGGTTCGGCTACGGTCTTCAAACTTGAGGAAAATGAACGAAAGGGATCTCCGATTTTAAAGTTGACCAATGACCATACATGCGGATATACAGCGGTACCTAATTCAATTTTACCTACGGTACTGCTTTAAATTGGTTAACCTACGTGAATAATGCCTCGGCTAGAAAAACCGAAATTAGTTGGAAGGTGGTACAGCTGTAAGTAGATATTCGGAACAGAGTTGATAAAAATTGAAAAAAAAGAAAGAAAGAAAGAAAGAAAGAAAGAAAGAAAGAAAGAAAAAAAGAAAGAAAGAAAGAAAGAAAAACAAAATACATACAAACAAAATTGAATTGTTTATGTTCTTTAGCAAGTCTCGAAGTAAGTATCTAAGTAGGTACCTAAGTATATGTACATATACCTATTTATAAGATTGTAGAAGGATATTCACAAATGAATAATTCAACTAACAAAAAATAATTTCAGATCTCCGAATGTTGTATTTATTAATATTCGAACTCAACGCCTCAAAAACATAACACACAATATGCCACGTGCAATTTTAAATTTTCCAAAATTTTGGAGTATCGCTCCCTTTTAAGCGGCCACGAAAATTACCATTACTTATGCGAGTTCGTGTTCTAGATATTTTTGGATTTTTTTGTAAATTTTTAAGATCGATTTCGAATTTTGAAAAAAAAATTTAAACAATTCTGTCTCGCTATTCGATCTTCTTTCGAACTGCGTACCTAAGTCAAATTAGAGAGGGATAGACAGGCCCGTAACCAGGTGAGTGCTAGGAAGGCTGAGCCCCCTATCGTTGCGCTGAGCACCCAGTCCAAGGAGTTCGGACCCATCTCCCATGAGGTCAAGAATTTACTTGAAAAATAAGTTCTTGAGGCATTAAAAATCCAATTTTCTCAAAGCTTCGCTCGGGCATGAATGGTATCACGATTACATAAATTATTTGAGGCGACTGAGCGAAAAAAAGGTTCCCCTTTTCTCCCTCCCCTTCAGGTATTCCAAGTCTCCACGTCAACTGTGTGCCCTCTCAAAAAAAACTTCCGATGCCACTGCTTGAATTTGTTATTATTTTTGGTTTTTAAGGTCAAAATATTTAGCATGAAAGTTGTTTGTTCCAAAATTACATTTTCATCAAAATCTTCCTAAAAATTATTTACGAATCGCGTAAGAATTTTGTAACACCTGTGTAAATCCTTAATATTTATGAAAATGATTCAAATTTTGAATTTAGTGTTTTTATGGTAAAAGGAAATTCTGCGAGAAAAGAACGGGAGTTGAACTGAAATTTTTTTATAACATTATGGAAAGTCCCCCCCCCCCCCACCGTGAGAAATTCCTGGCTACGCGCTGACTGTTACTAATTAAAAATTGAAAAAAGTTGTATAATTTTTTCACCCATAGGATGTTTACTCCCCCCTCCCCCCGGCATTCAGGCAGCTTCCCCTACTAATGAATTCTGGCTACGGGCCTTGGGATAGCGGAGTTAAGCCGCCCCAGACGAAAGATTGACTCCGAATGAAATTTCGAGCATAAGTGAATATAAAGCTTAGAAATTAAAAAGTATTTGGAAATAAATTTTTCAATCGTTCAACAAATAGTTAGCCTTTTTTTCACGAAAATTTTCCTTTTCGCGTAAGTAGATAGTGATTTTGTTATATTTTCTGGAAAACATTTCTGTATTTTGAAAAAATGTACCTATCAGGTCGAACATTTTACTACCTATCTTATTTTAGTAGTTGAGAAAAAAATGACTGGTTCAAAAATGAAAATTCACTTATTGAATCAGTAAATTTTTCACTGATTTCTTCAATTCTGCTTTTTTTAATTAGCCAATTTGACTGATTCAAATTAGGGGGTCAAAAATGAGATTTTGACTTTTTTTGATATAAAAATGTGCGAGAAATCGAATAGAGCAATCCGCAGCACAATAGGAGCAAAACTCGCCGAGTTATGACACTTCAAAGTTGAGAAGTGCTGAAAACAACTTTTCGAGAAAAAAGCTCTTAAAGTTTTTCATTACATTTTTTTCAATTTTTACGACTTATGAAGGTATAGAAATGAAATTATGACGAAAAATTGGTGGTCGTGTAGTAAAATTTCACGAGAAATTCAATGGTGCAACGTGCAAGTTTCTGGACCTTGCGAAAGAGTTGAAAAAAATTATGAAACTATTTAAACTTTATTATTCTAAAATAATGATGAAAACGCGCGTACGATGCAATAAAATGACGAAAACAAGTAGGTGGGAAGAATACATTTCTGGCAAAAAGTCATTTTTGATAAAAATAAACTTTTCGACCTATTTTGGTGTTTTTCTGGAAAACATTTTTTTCACCTTAAGGTATGGTTTCTCATGACGAGTCACAAATTTGGTATAAAACCAACAAACAAATACAATCCGGATGATACCTTTTTCTTGTGAATTTTTAGAAAATTCCAAAATTCCTCGACTTTTCCAGATTTTTTTGAGAATGGACACCATCCCTCCTATTCCAAAAAAATCGAAGATATTTTGAAAATTCTATTCGTGATCGCCGCTAGCGCTAAGTCTCCTGATAAATGAGAAAAAAAAATGTTTCGCTTCAAAATATTCAATTGTTTGGGATAGGAGGGAAGAAGTTTCATACAATTCGGTATTTTGAGAATAAGTAGGTATGTCTTGAAATTCATCGAACCTGAGAGGGGAGAGAGCGAAAATATTTGGGAAAGAAGTGTAATTTCTTCTTTTTTTTTTATCAATACCTATTTCAGTTTTGAAAGGGAAGCGAAATGCTCAATCTCTATCTTTTATACTGCAAGCTTCACATGCATGAGCGAAGCGAGGACCAAGATTTGAAAAATTTATGATTTTCAAAAATGAAATACTTAATTCGTTGTTTAATAGTTCGTTTAAAAAAAAATTCCATCACTTTGTAGTGAAAATGTCGTGCTTTTCCGAGTTTTTTTTACTAAATTTTTGCGTTTTTTTTTTCGTGATTTTGTGCTACATAGTGAAAATTGAAAAAGTCGTGTTTTTCATGTCAGAGCTTGAAACAAAATTTTCCGACTATCTGAGAAAAAATGCATAATATTTGCTGACTTTTTGAGAAAACTTGCCCATTTACGATGAAAATTGCAGACTTTTAAAGAAAATATGAGCGAGATAACCCCCCCCCCCCACTACTATTTTGTTTCGGAAGACGCAACGCGATGCGGTGCGGTGTGCGCGGTGATATAGCGCAACTAACCGTTCGCCGTTCGGCGGCTAGGCATGTAGGCAGATCACAAATTACGTACACATTAGAGATGAGCACGATGCCGCTTCTAGGGTCGGCGCAGTAGCGACGATACTGGTTTTAATTCGGCATCGCTAGTAGCGGCATCGTACGATGCCGATTTCAAGCATCGCTGGCATCGCAAGAATCGCCAGAATCGCCATAATGAGAAAATGCTAGGGTACTATATTATAGTACCCTGGTATTGCAATTGACTTCACCTACAATGACTCATGCAAATGACTGGCTGTCTGCGATGCGTCAACGTTAGTATCGCAAGTATCGGCAATATCGGCATCGTAGGCATCGCCGATAAAAGTAGCGTAGTAGCGGCATCGCTTGGGAAGTAGTCATGATTACAAAAAAGTAGTTGTAATCACGATGCCTGCTACCGCTACGCGCGTTTTATTGACTACTAGCGGCATCGTGCTCATCTCTAGTACACATACACAACGCACTGGTTGGTCTTGATCGATGCATTATCTATAAACATAGGTGTACGTGTACGTGTACGTATACCTATTACCTATACTCGTATATGTATAGAAATAGACTCGGTCTCGGTGCGACGAGACGCGACGGAGGATAAGGTAGGTACTTGGCTACTTAGTACTTAGACTTACCGAAGCGCAATGGATAGTGGTAGGAGTATCCGCGCGATCAGCCTACAGATACCTATAACCGCACCACCTTCTACTTCTACCTTTTACTCTACCTAATACCTAAACATGTAGCTCGCAGCTCACAGCTCACAGCTCGTAGCTCAGTAGTCAGTACCATACATTCACATTCATGAACATGTAGCTGTAGTAACATAAGTCCAAGTACGCGCAATATTGTACGATTACGTTTACCGTTTACCGTTTACGTATTCACTTATCAGTATGGTTGACGCGGCCGCGGTAGGGGTTTTCAAGTTGTACCACATTTATTGGATAGTGGTACCCAAAAGTGAAGTGGATACATATTAGGTGTATCGTGTGTGTATTTGCGTGTATACGTGTGCGTGTGCGTGTGCGTATGGATATGCGTACGTAAATAAGTAAGTAGCTAAGTACTCGTACATACTACATACCGCATAAGTACCTACCTATTATATTAGGTAGTACCTAGAGCTAGAGCTAGAGCTAGACTTACGTAGCTGTGTACTGAATAGTACATAGATAGGTAGCAGGTCTATGTGCACGACCTACTGGCTACTTGTGCGTAATAAGAATATACTTACTGCAAGTAATGTACTTACGGTATGTATTTTACTCGGTAGTCGGTAGCGATATCGTTTTCGTTGTGTTCTACGCGACTCGTAATCAGTTATGCGTTTTGTATCAGTATTATGTGTCGTCGTCGTTATTATTGGAACGTCGTTGGAACGTCGTTGGAACGTCGCGTCGCGTAGCTGTGTCGTCCAAGCAAATTATGCGGTGCGGTGCGGTGTGCGCTGAGCTCTGGACTGGTAAAAATTTGGAAAATAATGTAACCCCGCTCGCCTCGCCACGCAGTGCCGCGTCTGTTCTTCAATTGTAGGTACCTACATAAGAATGTTTTTTTTTGTTTTTTTTTGTTTTTTCATCAACTCGCAACCAACTGCCTACCTACGACCTACTGACCTACTGTATCTAGTACCTACCCGTCAACTTGTCCATCCAAGTACATCTATCCATCTATCTTCTTTCCAACTGTGTATTGAAAGTGTAACCGGTGATATGAACAATATTAGTGCTGAGGATAGTGAGAACTCTAGGTAGGTACTAGGTAGAAGTACCTTACCTCAATGTTTGCCTCTAGAGATTTTAGGTGTCATGTTGAAGAATCGACTTGGAAGATCTCAGGCTCGTAAAATTGGTGATAAAATTTGAGACTTTTTCCTGATTGTAAGAGGTGTACATATTTTAGGTCCGATTCTTTTTCTAATTTATCTAAATGATATCTTTGGACTAAAACTAAAGGATTCACTATTTTCATTTGCAGACGAATTAGCTTCGATATTTGGAGCAAAAATCCTTGAAAAAGTTATTGAAATAGGTAATAAATAGAAATCTTGGAGTGTGATTTCGACCTCGACGTCTTAGGTTTAGTCCGAATCCTGAAAAATCACATTCAGTAGGTATTGGGTATAGGAATTTGCCTGGCCTGAGAAATAAATGTTATCTGCATAATAGACCAAATTGTGAGACTCAAAACAGATGTTTTTCCCTTGCTCAAGTGGTTTCCATCCTGTATCTTGGTACCTATCATCATAATTATATTGACTCGAAATTAATTTGGAAAGAAAACAAGTCTATTTGTAGTCAAAACTTCGGAAAATAAATCACCTACCTATTTGTTACATTTTCAGCCCAACATTTCAAAACCGAAAATTGCATTGATTAGAATTTATTATATACATAGGTATGTATCAAATATCAGTACGTAATCCAGTATGGTCAAATGATCTGAGAAGGGCGGTGGAGTCCCATTTGGAACCAATGGGGAATTAGGGACATAGTGTGCAAATAGCAGGGTGACTGGGTGAGGGGGAAAGTGTCAAAATGATTTTAAAAAATAGGAAATTTTATAAGTTTTGAAACTATCAATATCAGGCCATAGGATTATATGTTGAAAAAAATAGATCGAAATTCAAGCACACACAAATAAAAAAGATAGGAAAATAGAAAACACCGTTCCCGCTGTACTGCGGTACGAGGGAGGGGAGGAGGGAATAAAGTGCAGGCTACCGAGAGGATACCGCGGCTGTCAATGCTGTTATGGGCCGGGGTATAAACTCCCACATGGCGATGGCCCTTCGTCATTGGTTACTTGAAGAGGGGTAGGAATGACCTATAGGTACTCGATTGCAGTTAAGTTGATTGCTTATTCTTACCGTTAAATGAAGAAGGAAATCCCATTTCATTCGCGCAACAGCGCACTGAAATGGGCCAATTTACTCACGGTTTTGTAGTATTTTGAAGTCAAATATATTCGTTCGTTCGTTCTTCCTAGTCCAGTGGCAGATTGAATTTTTTTGGACATAAACTGCAGGAGAGAGGTGATAGAAGCGTGAAGTTTGGTATGATGAACAAGGACTTCATAACGAAATTTTAGAGCCCAGGAGGCCATCACCAAACCCCATAGGAGGAGGCGAGGGAGGTTGGAAGAGGGGTTCTGCCTCCAATTTTTCAAAATTGGACTATCGACCCTTTTTTGGTGTCATTTCCATATGATTGAATCCCGCTGAGTTCAAAAATGTCACTACTTTCAAAATTCGAGTGAGAAAAGTCCCTCAAATTTGAGATTTCTCAACTCGTGTTTTCGCATTTTTCCTGAAAACTGCCTAAACATCACGTTTTTTCAACTTTACACAACCTGCGGACCTTCCAACCAAATTAGATTTCCATACCTCTAGTCTGAGTGAACAGAGGAATGTAGAGGTGCTGAAATTGGACCAATTTTTCACATTTTTGGGTAAAAATCACAATTATTTAATTATATACGAAATAATGTTTATGGGTCGAAGTTTTTTATGCGATGTCCGAGTAGTACAGGTCCAACATAATAAATACAGGCTCAGAGGCACCCCGTATACCCCTCTGTAGGGGATGAGGGGGGTCATTTTTGACTAGCGTCTTGTCCAATTTTTTGACTACCTACTTTGAAAGTGAAATTAGTTTTACTTACAACTTTTTTCATCACCCAATCGCGGAGTAAATTACTG
Source organism: Pseudococcus viburni (assembly GCA_033439095.1). NCBI lineage: Eukaryota > Metazoa > Arthropoda > Insecta > Hemiptera > Pseudococcidae > Pseudococcus > Pseudococcus viburni. Next base: position 134,789 of record JAVBJF010000600.1, on the reverse strand, counting down.
AATAATGTTTTCTAACGTTCCTCGATCTACATCAGTCGATGATTTATTATTAAATGCAAGTGGGAGGGGATGACTATTTAGAGGAAGGGGTAATGTTTCGACATAAAATCTACATACGGATCGAAATCTACTTAGGTTTTGTAAGGCGCTGATTTCAAGTACGTTATCGATTTTGCGATTAAAGCCAAGGGGTGAGCAGAAAAAATGTAATTTTTAGGCAGTTTTGAGGGAAAATGCGGAAACACGAGTTGAGAAATCTCAAATTTGAAGGACTACTCTTACTCGGATTTTGAAAGTAATGGCATTTTTGAACTCAGCGGGATTCAATCATATGGAAATGAAACCAAAAAAGGGTCGATAATCTAATTTCGTAAAATGGGGTGGGGGCGGAACCCCCCTTCATACCTCCCCCACCTCCTCCTATGGGGTTTGGTGATGGCCTCCCGAACTCTAAAATTTTGTTATGATGTCCTTGTTCATCATACCACAGTTCACGCCTCTATCACGTTTTGCAGTTTACTTGCAGTTAGCCAGTGGACTATCCGTTCCTTTGTTTTTTCCTTCGTTCCTTGTTCGTTCTTTCATGTGGTATTTCAAATAAACATTCGTTATTCGTTATTCGTTATTCCTTCCTTATTTGTAAAAGGCAGTATCTATTTGCCATTACATACTCCTAGGTACCTGCCTATCTACATAGGTGGCTAGATGCAGATGTACATGTACTGGTAGAGTGTAGATTACGCGTGTTTGCTTACGAGTCCCGCGAGAAGGGGGTGAGGGGGAGATGGGGAGGGGTGATGGGGGAGGGGGAGGGGGAGGGGGAGGGGGAGGGGGTGGCGGCGCTAAATATCGAATTGGCGTGTCTGTTAACGCGTGTGAAGTGTTTTTGGTGAATATAATTACTCGTTGAACGCTGAACCGCTGTCGTCCAAATATAAGCACCTAACCTACTGCCTAGCCTGCAGTTACCTAGTTCTTAGTACCTACTACCTAACCTACCTAGTACCTACCTATGCGGTAGGTAGTTGTATGTGGATGTGCGAAGGGTGTACGGTGCATGTACCGCGACCGCCTACCGTCTGCGTCTGGATTACTCGCAGGTACTCGTACTCGCACTCGCACTCGTACGTAGGTATGTCGAGTGAATAGTGAACCGCGATTGTGTTGACACTGACAGCACAGCAGACAATTAATGCTATCTCGTACGTTATCGATATCGTAAAAAAACAACGTACTAGGTGTAGTAGGTACTAACAAATAGTAGGTATAGGTAGATACCGACGCGGCGCGGTGTGGCGCGATTTACGACATTTTGTAAAACGCGACACGACCGACGTGACGTGACGTGACGCGACGCGACGCAACGTATTGTTAAAATTACTGCTCGCAGTCGCAGTTATTGGTGTTTTTTTTCTTGTTGTAGATTTCCGGTGTACCTATCTGTGTAGTGCATTGAATCAAGTATCCACACAAGCAACTACCTGTCTACATATAATAGTGGCTAATGGCTAAGTAGCAGCTAGCTAGCTACCTGCGTACTTGATAGGTACCTACGTATAGCTGCTGGCAGCGCGTCTACCGCGCTCGAGTGAGCTATTCCAACAAGCTACGTGTACGCGTATACTTAGTGTAGCTACGAAAACCCAACATCGACGACCGACGACCGACGACCGACGACCGACGACCATCGACCATCCATACAATATACCTATACCTACCTACTCGTACGTAGGTATGTTATTCACTCCTGAGCACCAAATATGTTCGACCCGATACGAGTACCCACCTAGTTGCGGTTTCAAGTTCGTAAAATACACAGAAACGACGCGAAAGGAGATTATTTCATCGTGCGCATAGCTCAACATAGAAAAAAAAATCCGAAAATCCGGAGCTACGAGTACCTTGGATACCCGGGCGTCCCAAAATTGGCAAGTATGGACAATAAATAAACAATACCTACGTATTAAATGTACATATGTACATAGATACATAGTAGGCACCTAGGTTGCTAGGTACATAGGTAGGTTATCGGTTATCGGCGACACATAACATCTGTTCGAATCGCGACAGCGCAGCGCAGCGCAACGCAAAATTGCACGCCATTAGTATACCTATACCTATACCTATACCTATACCTATACCTATACCTATTAGGTACATACTTAGAACACGTGGCAGATGGCAGATACTAGATATCCACTGAGTACATATAAGTGGTTCTAACCTCCAAGTGTAGATAGGCAGGCAGGCACCTACGCGAAATGTAATGCAGGATCGTAATCAACAATCGCTGATTACGTTGTCGTTGAAAACAGAAGCAATGACGCTCGGTACCCGTACCTCTACGGCTCTACCTACATATGTAGTAGCTATTTTTTCGAGTGATACTGTACCTATCGGTGTAGTAGGTGTCCTGTGAGTATCGACAATTTCGCCATACCTCGGTACCTATATTTTAAAAATTCCCTTATATTAGCACTTGGCAGCAAATTCAATATTTATTTTTTCAAAAAAAACAAAGTAAGTATTTGAGCGGTCCCTCCTAGTTACGTGGCCGTTTACTTACATACGTACCTATACCTACTACCTACGTACGTAAACATCTACGAGCAGGTTTTCGCCGTAACCCGCAATACACATACGTAATTTATCTCGTCCCCACCCCGTCCCCCTCATTCGGCCACTTTTTCATCGAATACTTGTGTCGCGCCATCTGCTTCTGTCAAAATGTTCACAAGTGTGCATTGCACAACCGCTACCTATCCTCCAATCGCCTCAGTCACACACGTGTGAAAATTCGTCAATAATAAGTACCTGAGCACACGGTATGCGGTACCCACTACCCAGCTAGTGGATACCTACATCTACAGTCTACATATAACTATACCCAGTGGCGTAGCCAGAAATTTCTCTTGGAGGGGGTCTGAAATTTCATAATTTTTTGAGAAATTTTGAGTTCCCCCACCCAAAAATTTATTTTCACTATAAAAGCACTAAATTCAAACTTTGAATCATTTTCATAAATATTAAGGAGTCGCACATGGTGTTATAAAGTTCTTATGCGATCTGCATAGAATGTTTAGGGGGAAAAAATTGATGAAAATATAATTTTGGAACAAAAAACTTACATAGGTACTAATACAAATCCAAGCAGTGGCGTCAGAAGCTTTTTTTTGGGAAAATGTAAAATGGGTACCTATGGAGACTTGGAATATCAGAAGGGAGCCTTTTTTTGCATAGCTGATTCGAATATTTTATAGAATTGTGATTTCGTTCATTTCAATGCTTAAAGAAGGCATTTTTTCACGTAAGATCCTGACGTCAAGGGGGGGAGGAGGTCGAAACCCCCAAAACCCCTCCCGTAGCTACGCCCCTGACTATACCTGCGTAGGTCTAGGTATTCAGTATAGGTACATTAATTCATGTACATACCTACGCACGTATATGTACCTAATAATTATATGTATGAATGTATGTATGTAGGTAAGTACTTCATTCTGAATCAGTGAAAAGTCACTGATAAATAGTCAGAATTGCAGCACAGCAAAAATCAGCAAAGTTCACTGATTTTCAGCAAATTTTTGCTGATTTTTCAAAAAAATTCACCAATTTTTCAGAAAATTTCATAAATTTTACTGACTTTTCAGTGAATTTCCACTGATTTTCCAGTTATTTTTCTCACTGATTTTTTCCAGTAAAAAAAATTTTGCCGAATTTTTCCTGTGCTGCAATTCTGACTGAATCTCAGTGATTTTCTATAATTTTCATTGATTTAGGTATAATTAATTGAGAGAGTATCTATTCTATGCGTATGAAACGCGATAAGTATTATACTCGCATCTGACTAGAGAGGGAAAATGAGCGTGGGTGATTGACGAGGAGACGAAAAATAAATTCGGTGTTAGTACCGGTCAATTTCAAATAGAGCCGATAGGTACCGGTCGGTATATCCAAAGTATTTCTGGCGGGCTTAAGGTCGATATCAGTGAAATGTTTGCATAGATAAAAAAAACATGATTTCATTAAGTACCTAATTGAAATCGCGTGTTTTTTTTCAACATTACACCGCGATAAACTCGAGTAATCCTGCGATCACCGTTCACTGATAAGCGAAAGGGGTCATCTTCGATTCGTAATTCGTATTTAGGTATTTCGGTATTCGTATTAGGTATGTAGGTATAGGTACATTTCGAGGAATAACTGCTTGCCATCTACCATGTCATTGTCTACCACCTACCTGCGACATTTCTGAAAACTCTAATCATCAAAAACGGAACTTGGTTTAAAAAGATCTGAGGCGGTGCAAGCAAACAATTTGCTGACTTTTAAAAAAAAAATACCTCCGACCTAAGCGGATGAGTAAACCATTCTGCCCTTCCCTCCCCCATCCGTTGTTTCGTCCCTGCTAATAGCTATGGCTGCCGAATGAGTATGATGGCAGCCAAGCACCTCTATAGGTAGGTACCAGATACTCAGTGTCAGTGGACGAGAGTAGATATATATTTGTTAGAAAATACGTAGGTACAGCGGGTTTGGTATAATTTTTTTCCAAATGTTTTACATTTTTGCAGGTTGTTAAATAAGTACGTAGGTATTTCATCTCAGAGTCGGAATCGAAATCGGAATCGGAATCGGAATCAGTATGGTACTAGTAGTTCCAGAACAATCACAACGACCGTATCGGTTTGGCATGACGCTGTTGTGCGTCGGAGCCTTATTCAACTGGCTAGGTCTGGCCGATACTTACTCGGATCCAGTTCCAGCTATCAGATACATAGGAGTAGGACTGATAGCCGCAGGAGCGAGTTTAATTTGTATGGCGATGTGTTTCTGGATGAGAAACATACACGATCCGAACAGCAATGGCGATTACGATGTGAGTAGGTATTTAGGTAACTACTTGAATATATGGTAACACTATAAACAATAAACATTGGTAGGTAGGTACTCTCCAGAGATGACGCGATTTGAATCGCCGAAAAGAACCGCATAGTGAATCGCGGAACTTTATTAAGAATCGCATTTTAGGGAATCCAATTCCTACATTTCGACGAATCGCAAATTGTAAAAAACAGGCGATTCGCTATTTTTGCTTCCACAGTATGTAGGTAGGTCAGACTTCAGAATTTGTTGCTTTTTTTCGCCAAAGTTTTTCTAATTTCTCTTACTGCGTGAAGAGAGATTTTATTAAATTTGGTATTTTATTAAAATAATTTGTCATCTGTTATTAGTTCTGTTCAACCGTCAAAAATGCTGAATTTTTAGCTTGATTTTGAATTGCAAACAAGGCAGGCTTAGCGAAGAGCATTTTGAAGAACCGTTGCCCTTCGATAAAAATTTTTTACTATGATTTGTGTGAAAATTGGAAAAAAAAGAATCGGAATCGTGGGAATGAATCGCGAAAGTTTAGGCAATCGCGATTCTTTTAAAATGAATCGGATTCTCTGTTTAGAACGAATCGCAAGTAAGGAATCCAATTCAAGAAACATTAATGAATCGCAAAAATGAATCCGATTCCTAAATTTGAAGGAATCGCGTCATCTCTGGTACTCTCTCATTCTGAATTAGTGATAAATCACTGATAAACACTTAGTCAGAATTGCAGCACAGAAAAAATCAGCGAAATTCATTGATTTTTCAGCAAAATTCATAAATTTACTGACTTTTCATTGAATATATTCACTGATTTTCCCGTGATTTTTCTCACTGATTTGTTTTCAGTAAAAAAATGTTCATTGATTTTCTCCTGTGCTGCAATTCCGATTGTTTCTCAGTGATTTTTGATACTTTTCATTGATTTATAATTGAGAGAGTGGGTAGCTAGGTACCTACTACCTAGACCTACGTTGCCGTAAGTACTTGATAGCAGATTGCAGAAAATTTTAAGAATAAGACAGGGACGGGGTATTGGGTATACTTTACCCGACATTTTCTGATATACGATAGGTAGTAGGTAGGTAGGTACCTACGTGGCTATTTAGTGCCTAGTAGGTAGGTAGGTAGGTAGGTAGGTAGGTAGAGGTACGTACTATGTACAAACGCGGACGTGCGAGCAGGCGCTCGCAACTATCAATATACTTATATAGGTACCTAGACCTACTTGATAAAAATATATGTACCTACCATACATACCTATCTACTACCTACACTCAGGCTCAGCGCGTGTGAACATACGTCTACCTACTACCTATTACCTACTAACTAGTGCTTACTGCCTAGTGCCTAGTACCTACTTACCTACTTACCTTTTTGTTTCAGATTTCATCGGATCCGATCCATATGATCTCCTCGGATCCATCGTTGGAGAAGCCACCCGAATATTCTACTGTTGTTGACGTTCCGCCGTGTTACGAAGACGCTATCAAGTTGAATGCAACGCCCATTGTATTTCGATTGAAACAAGCGTTAGCTTCGGGCGGGAATTTACTTAACCAAAACGTCGAAACCGATGGCGCAGCGTCGAAACATTACGCAGAACAAAATCACTCGCTACCGTCAACGCTGGCCGCGGTGGACGGTCAAGATTTTTGCGCGCAAGCCGCTGACGTCAGACATACGGAAAAATCTGCACAAACGGCTGCGGCACCGGCATCGGCACCGGCGCCGTCAGCGGGTGTACCATCGCAAAGTCAAAACTCTAGTCAAAATGAAAACACTCTTGCCAAAGTATTTAGGAAAAGCATTCGAGGTATACGCAGATTTCGAAGCGGTAGCGAAGATAGTAATAATTCACTCGGACAAACGTCCGTCAGTTTGGAAAACGGATCCGTACACGAAACGAATGGCGCCGAATCTTCCAAAAGTTGATAGGTACCTTAGATGATGATAGAAATAAGCTGTTGTGATATCGCGTACTTAAGTACTTACTTATTGTGATGAATATCCATACCTAATTTTCGCGTATCGCGAATGTGAGAATTCGTTTTTTTCTTTATTCGCCAAGCGCGAGTCTCATTTACGATTTAACGAATCAAGGTCAACAAAGACAAACCAAATGTTCGTTACCTACTACCTACTACCTACTACCATGTGAGTGCGTATCTACCGTACCTAACAAGACAAACGGAAAATTTAAAGCTTGTACGGCTGCATTGAGGAAGCCGCTTTGATTTTTTAAACGCCTAATAGGTAGTAGGCATTTGGGCGCATGGACATGGGCATGGGCAATTTGCCGTACATCGCGTAAGGCGCCTACACCTAGGTACCTAACAGGTATAGACGATGCATCTTGGTTACTGGTACCGTATTCGATAGCAAACGCGGACAAAAAACGTATCTACGCCCGTGCTCTGTATATTTTCGCGGCGAAAGTCCTTTCAAAAAAACCCTCACTTAGGTAGGTGCCCTCAAACAACAGCATGACCGCACTATCGTAGTGTTAGTTTGCAGTGCTTTCTTGGTTTTCAGTCATCGGTAGATAATCATTAATCGCGTACTCAGGTTTTTTTTTCGACCCGTTTTTATCCGTTAATTATTGAAAATGTTCACGTTGGTAGTTGGTACCTAGACCTACCCCCCTACTTACTCGCTTACTTACCTACTATAGATAAAACTACGAACGAATGTAGACTATTCATAATTTTCATTGGTTACAAGTACAGTAATTGTGTTTACAAGTGAAAATAAAACCAAAAAAATATAGAAAGCGGCTTTCGAAAATCATTACCACTACTTTTGTTCAAAAACTACCCATACTATTTACCTAATACGAAAAGTACTTAGGCGGCATGGCATCAACGGCTGGTAGGGCAATCGGACAGTAACATTTTTTGCGCAAAAGTCTCCCGTTTCACGACAAAAATTTTTATGGTCCAATTGTCCTTGGATTTTGGCCATGGGTAGCTTCGAGGTCATCGCACACGGATCTGGGGTCAATTTTTCGGTCGGACGTCGCGTTCCTCTGATATTTGCGAATAAAAATAGAAAAAAATGCAAAAGAGAAGTTGTAATTAGGACGCAACGAGCGGTCGGGTCGAAAATCCGGTGTCGGATTCTCAATCCGGCCACCCGTTGCAACGTTACCTACTGCATTTTTAATTTTTCAAACTTTCATTCGTATGAATATCAAAGGAACGCGACGTCCGACCGAAAATTTGACGCCGGATTCGTGTCCGATGACCTCGAATTTACTTCCAGCCAAAATTCTAGGGTAATCCGACGATAAAATTGTTTGGTGTCAATGCCAAAATTTAACCAAATCGAGATTTCGGCCTGTGAAATTAGTTGCCTACCTATCTATATAAATGAAAGGAGAAAAGATGAAAAATGTTACCAAATCTGATCTGGAGACCGCAATACCTATCGTCTATTTTCCTAGTGAAACTGGCTGTATTTCAAAACTCCGCTGAAATGGACTTTCAACCAGTCTAATATGCGTTGCATATTTGTACATTCGCTGGCGCGAAATCAAATTTTTCAGAAACCTCTTCTCTCGCCATTTTTCAAGCTAAACAATCGTTCAAAGTGGCAATTATGGATAATTAACGTTCACTGATTACAAATTTGTATTTATCTTCTCGTAGAATTCCCAACTTTTCGGAATAAATCGCAACTGAGGTCTAAAATCGACATTTTCTTAAAAATAAACTAGCGCCGGACATGGATTCTACGGGTCCGAAAACATTTTACAAAACCCTTCATCTACCTCTTAAAACATTTAAAAAATTTCAGCATTGAGTATTAGAGACCTTTCAGCAAAAATGTGAATCTCCCATTCAACGCCAAAAAATTTTATGGTTCGATGGCCTTGGATTTCGGCCAAGGGTAACTTCGAGGGCACCGGACACGATCCGGGTTCCGGGGTCGGATTTTTGGTCGGACGTCAACATTCTTTTGATATTCGTGAATAAAAATTGAAAGGAAATCCAAGGGCAATTATGCATTTAAAATTTTTATAGTACCCTACAGCTGTCTCAAGACTCACGTAGGTAGATAGACACGACATCTAGTGGTACATACTTCATCTACATATCTAAGTGAGGTGCTTTTGAGTCATTTGCACGAATTTGTGGCAATATGGCAATACCCGATGTATTTCTCTTAAAATTTTACACCAATACGTATGTAACGAAAAATACACGAAATAAGATGGAAATGTTTAATTATTGCATTTCAAGAAATTATTACAGTTGATTCTCCGACGAATATAACGTCATCGAACACTGACAATTGCATCCAGCAGGACAAAACTTTTGCACTTCATACCATTTCTTCATGTGAAACAAATGACCGCCGTGGCCGCAATAAATGCACACATTAGCTAAACCTAAAACGAGAAAAAAAAACAATCACGAACTGAAATAGTCGGGTGGATTAGATATTTATATCCCAGTATCCTATCCGTAGATAAGATATCAAATATAAACAATGTTCACCTTTGACAGATAGGCGACAAATTACGCAATACAAAGCAGGCAGTTTGCACGTCGGACACATTTTACTTCCGGATGAACTTCGACATCGTTTACATTCTGCACGCAGTTCGATTCCTTTGTGTGTATCAACTTTTGCAGTCTTGACGCATTTCATAACCATAGCATGAACGTTGAGCAAATTCCACCGATACAAAACATCAGCGTAAGCTCTCTTCACTCTGTCATACAGCAATTCGTCGCAATCGTCTTTCGGCGAGCTATTGATAATTCTCTTCTCATTAATACGCTCAATATCGTCGAGGTAATTTTCGCGATCAATATTCAATCTAGTACTTGGAAAACTGTATAGATGAATCATTCGCATCGGCAATTTCACCATAATCTACGTAACACTTTCTAAAATCTTCCATCAATTCGGAGCACGAATTAGATCGTATGTGCTTTTGAATAGGAAAAGACCACGCGTTTTCTAACGAGCTTTCCGTAGGATGAATGGTATGATAAGGAGACGCGTTGTGCTATCGATAATCATCAAAAACAGAGCGTTCAATTTTACGTTCAAGTACATAACATGACATGGAAGTACAACGTGTAGATACTAGATATGGAGTTTACGTTACCGCATTGGAAATTGCCGGACACCCACTTTGAGAGAATCGATCGGTGCTGAGATATTTATGAAAAACACAACATATAGTTGCGGCGGTTTGTACGTCACTTTGGCTGATATAATATTTGATCCTTGAACAACAAAATAAACGAGATTGGGGGGAAAAAACCAAAAAAAAAAAAACGCATTTCGTAAAATCAACGAATAATATTAATAACCGATAATAAATTGGTTCTTACACGGATTTTAATATATTTTTTACAAAAGGATGGTCGTCTTTGGAAGAATCGCAAGAGTTAGAAATGGTCGACGCAATCAATAAAGTCAAATTCCATATCTGTTGCAAGTCTTTTCGACCACTCTGAGCGACCATATTTGCGTTATGTTTGCATATGGAAAAAATTTCGTTGCCACTGATGCTGAAACAAAACGAAACATTGAAAAAAATTCACTTTCCGAAACGGGGTTTTATCAACGAATTGAGAAAAAAAAATACGGACAGATACTTATTCGCCAGCTCGCAATTGAATAAAAATAAACGCGATACATCATACACGATCACCGTTCTTTTATTTTTATGAGTATTCTTCATTCTTTTAAGCAATCCCCGTCTAATCATGTATTTTGTTCTAGGCGGCAAAGTACCATTCTGAAAATGAGATATAAATCCAAGTCTTTTCAACAAATCTCGTTTCTGTGTAGATAACGTACTTTACCTTATTTTGTAAATATAGTTTCGTCAACGCTTCGGTTTGCCTTCCCGACAGACTGACTAATCCGCAAACATTTTTATCGGCCGACAACACTTGCGATTTAGCGAAACATACTAGTGCACCTTAAACAGAGAAATAATTGCAAGACTGATTAGGTATTTTTTCAGTACCAAAAATATCTGCCAAAAAATGACAGATTTGACCAGTAGGTAATAGTTTTTACCAACCGGTATGGCAAAATCTAGCACCGCAAGTGCGAGCCGGTAAAAAATAAGCGTCGTGAGTGTTGCCGAATGGCGAAATTCTATCAGAGAGAGGCCTATCCTTATTGAATAAATTGATTTTATCAGCATCGGCGGAGGTAAACTGAGAATAAAAAACGATAAATTACTCCCTATTCGATTATTCCTTCGAAAAAAAAATACATATCGAACATACGATACCTTTTGCATTGTTGTAATGAGGGTACGTAAACATGCCTCTAAGCAACCTTGATTACTTCTTACTTTGATGTCAGTTGTCTCTCTTAAAGCCTGAAATATTTTTTTGATGACATGAGTATATATACTTACTTATTATGTACAATATTGTAGTTTAAGGATTTCGCGGATACAACTATATTAAATTAGATACGACTTATGAAAATGTACTCACTTCCAATATTTTCAATCGCACGGCATGTGAAACTGTAGTTCCTTGATCAAACTGAAATATGGGAGCTTTATTGCGCGGATAACTCGGAGGAAAATTAATTTGTAGACAGACAGCTTGACCATTGCATTTCGCTACAGCTGAACACATTCTTCTGACAATGTCAGTCTAAATTTTATAAAACATTTTAATGACACGAAAAGTACAATCGAGACATAAACGTTTAACATGATCAATCTTGTCTTGCCTTTTGAATTTGTACGTTAGGAATGTTGATGGTTTTTGAAAATTCCTGTTGCAAATTAGCAGGAAGTAATGATAAAGCTACATTGCTTTTTGTGTCGACGTTTGTCGTTCTCAAATCGACTGATAAATTTCGAATCGATTTTCGATCATTATCTAAACTATTATCGGTCATATTACTACTCTGCTCGTTTGAAGATTTTTTTTCAGAATCCGCCACGTTTGACTGATTTTCTATGATATCTGAAAACATTTTTAAAAGGACGTAATATGACTTCGTAAAATGAAAACCAACTAAGAAAAATAGGAATCAGTACTAGACAGAGGAGATTCTGCTTTCATATTGACAGAAACGCCGTCAACGGAGTCGGATCCATAATCACTGTTGGGTAAGCGACAAAGCTGAAAAAATATACAAGACATATATGAAAGCGGTACCATCGCCGAAAAACAATCTAATACAAGAGAGTTTCTGAAAAATATTAACCTCTTGTAAATATTTATCAACCTCCCAAATTCGTAATGTTTGATCTTTAGACCAAGTAATCAGCTGATGTTCGAAGTCGTCTGTAAAATTGAAATTAAATCAATTACATGTTTTCATATTTCTTTCAAAAAAAAGTATACATTATAATTATATATTTGGATGGAGCGGCTTTTGAAAAAGTTCTCCGATTTGGCTAATTTTTCAATACGTCGTATGCGTTGACTGAAAAATCATCCATAAAATTTTCAGTTCCCCCGAATTACTGGGATCGTACTTACGGGAGTTCTCGAAGTAAGAACATTTTTGCAAAAAAAAAAAATTAAAAAAACACGACTTTTCGAATAATTGACCGCCAAAACCTCTCCCCTCCTTTTAGTCAAAAACTCCTGACAGTCTACGAGGAGTGATTTGAAATTAGGCGTCGATCTGTACGATTAGTTTTTTGATTCGAGATGCGTATTATTTTGGATCTCGACCTTAGCGTTAAGAGATGGCAGACAGAAATTTTTGTTGAGTTTGAAATGTTTTTAGTGATTTTTCGCGTAAACGAAGCCTCTTATAATGAAATTGAGGAGCCAATGTTTTTAAAGCACGAAATTGACGATTTATATCAGTCATTACTTTTTTAATAAAAATATAAATTTAATAAAGACTTGTTGGCGCAGAATCTCGAATCGCATTTTGAAGGTTATTAGAAACTTTCAACAAAGAATATTCTGAAGGCTAAAAATTCAAAAAATGCTTCATTATTATCATTTTTTTGAAAATGATTCCATTTTGAAGATCCGTAGCTCTAACCCAGGGGTCCGGGAGCGCAGAAAATTTTTTTGAGTAATCTCCTACTCAAAGTATAAAACACACATATTAAAAAAATGGCTAAATCGAAGAACTTTTTCAAAAGCTGCACTAAGTCCAGTACCTAAATATTATGCATACGTAAATGTTTATTTATATGTGAGTCTGGATATAGAAACCACCCTTAAGCGGTCAGAAATTGGTTTTTGAGTGAAGGTTCCCCGTTGATTCTACTCCTTCTGAAAGACCCAAAATCAGTGTCAACTCAAAAAACAAATTTTTGATCCCTAATGGTGGTTTCTACATCCAGGCTCACATATATGTAACTAAACAAACATAGCACTCGGAAAAGAAATGGTACACACGTTGACGGTAACATCTCCACTGGAAGTCCAACACAGTTTCGGTATGGCCAACAAATGTATGCAACGGTACGCTACTATTCGTTAAGTTCCACAGAAGTAAGGTGTTGTCACTTTTTTTTGATGGTGGTATAATTACAGCTAGCATTCCTCGTCCAAACGGCTGCGTGTCAAGTAATCGAGAAATTATTAGTAAAATTACGTTAACTCGTCAAATTCACAGAAATTTTCACTGTATCATATTTCATATATCAGCTCACCGTGTAACTGGCTTTCCATACAGGCGCATCAGCATTTATAATGCACTCGGTTTTGCGAGGATGACTGATATCAAAAAACTTGATGGTACCGTCTTGACTGGCGGTGAACAGCTTATTTTCTTTTTCCGGATCCCAGTCAAAAGAATGTATCTGAAGGAAAAGCGATGTATAAATTATTTTTCATTGAACAGCATTTCACGCATCCGTAGTATAATAGGATACTCGACTAACACTGGTCAAATGAGCCGATATGTACAAAATTGGCGAAGAAGCCTTTCGCTCATCCCAAATTTTAACATCTCCGTTATGGGTGGTGGCTAAAAGATGACGAGACGAGCCATTCCATTTGACATGAGAGACGGCAGCTAATTGGTGAAGCAACCAACTTTAAATATAAATTCATACTACAGACAGTTTATGAAAAAACTGTTGATGGTGAGACTTACAAAAAGATGATAAGGAAATAACAGGTTTCTGACATTCTCGTATATCCCAGATATACGTAAACGTGTCCAACGAAGAGGAAGCTATAATATTCGGGTCGATGGGATGCCAATTTATATCGGTTACAACGCGCGTATGCGCTTTCAAAGAATTGTCCACGCGTAACTCAGCATCGTTATTCCACGACAACAGTTCCACTTTGATGTCAGACTGAATTCAACAGTACATACAAAATTAACATTACGTGGCGTACACCTTCATTAAAGGGATCTTCACCCAACGTACACAAAGACCGAACAAAGTTTCATGATGAGGACTCCATTGCACAGCTCCTGGTTCATTTTTGTTGATTCTAGGATACGTTGAGATTTCATCGATAGGACGATTCAAATGTTTAATGCCCAGTTGTTGCTTACTGAAAAAATGAATAATATCCAGTAATATTAGCATTCATTCCAACAAATTCGAAAAAGTTGTACTGAAGTGCATCAGTGAATCACTTACCCAGGTAGGATAAGCAAATTTCCACGATTATCGAGAGCAATCGATTTCGCCTGAAATTATATTCAAAACCGAATGAAATGTGTTTTACGTGTTTAAAGTAATAAATTACATGTAATTATATCGTATATATCGAAAAATTTTCTAAACGTTACAACTAAGCGCATCTTTGAACAGAAAAAAGAAGAAATTGCTCTTTGATATTGTACAAATTGTTCCCCGTTCACTGTAAAGCGTAGAGTTGTAAACCATGGAAAAGTCATTTAAACCCAGTACCTTCAAGTCTCTAAATTCGGCGATAGTGAAATCACTACTCCATCTCAAAGCCATGGCTGCTTCAATTCATGGAAAATTACTCAAACGGAAAAATATTTGATACAATGAAACCGTTCGTACAGTCCATTATTACAATTCGTTGGGTTCGACAATCGAACTTCGAACTATAATTGAGAAAAACAAAAATAATTATAAGTTGAACATTATCCGCATCAATAATATTTAGAGACACGACAATCGAAAGCAGCGGATCATAATATCAAAATACAAATTATAAAAATGAGAAATTCATAATAACGTTAACGTTTCGAAAATAATACAACTTCACGTTAAAATTCATTAGTAGAAAATCCAGTTCAACTTCCAAGCAGAATTAAATTTACAATCATCTCGAGAGCTGAAGAATTTGAAGCTGATAAAAGAAAAATAATGAAAAAATGAAAAAAATGCCGAAAAAAATAAATAAAACTTTTAACGATTTGCCTTCAATTTCATTGGTCAGTGATAAGAAATCCGCCAATGAGAGTATTTGTATTTGCGAAGTCTCCGCTCCAGTCGCTTTGGCTTTGGTTTCCACTTCTCTGCTCCACATGGAAGCCTCTGAGAAAATAATTGTACAGAACTGAGAATGAAAACTTCTTTAGTTTTCAGGTTTTTTAATCGTTAATTCTATTTAATATTTTCGATGTTATAATACCGAATTGCTGAACTATGAGAATTTTGATTTTAAATGTTAATAGTTTCGAACGCTGACGTTTCTACTTTCTAATGCAACAACTGTTAATATCTGTCAAACACTAGCAAGACAAGGTGATCGCTGATCAGGAATTTAGTCGTAAAATTATGTTCTTCTGTTCTCAATTTTGAAATTTATTTGGATTTGAAATATAAAATATCTATGGAAAATATATCTGTTAATTTCGACAATGATCACCGATGCAAAAAACGTATTAGAGAGACAAAACGGAAAGCAAGACCAGGTCTGTGTGACTTCAAATTAAGTACATTATGATATTTATTATTTTACTTTTATAGAAGCATCTATTCGTTAGTTTCTATTAAGTGTACTTGACGAATTTCTTTTTGTTGGAATTTCGTAATCAACGAGTTCTGTTTTCGTTGTTCGGACTTCATTTGTTTTCCGAGTATGAGTGAATTTTGTATGCATGTATTCGAATTATAACCTATCAAAATACGTTGCTTCTGTTTGTAGAATTGGATAAAGAGGCGTGGTATCAAGCAAAATATGTTGATCATTTCGATGAATTTAAAAAATTCGAGGATAACACGGAAAGGATTTCAGTAAAATGTGTTTCACCGGAAGAATTCATTGAACGTTATGAAAAACCGTACAAGCCAGTTGTAATTCAAGATATTACGAATCACTGGAAAGCGACTGAGAAATGGACTATTCCTGTTCGTAAATATTAGTCCAAATTTCGTAATAAGTATTTGCTATTTTTTCAAATCCTTGTCTTTATGTTTTGTATTGACATATTTTGTAGAAGTTATATAAGAAATACCGTAATCAAAAATTCAAATGCGGGGAGGACAATGAAGGATACAGTGTGAAAATGAAGATGAAATACTACATCAACTACTTGATGAACAACAAAGATGATAGTCCATTGTACATTTTCGACAGTAGTTTTGGAGAGGTAAGATAGTTTTTATTTACATCATTCACTGATGAGACGGTCTCAAATTTTATTTTATGAAAAAATGTACGAATTTAGCATCCCAGAAGAAAGAAATTATTGCTAGATTACGGTATACCTCGTTACTTTCAAGATGATCTGTTTAAATACGCCGGCGAAGCTAGGAGACCACCTTACAGATGGTTTGTAATGGGACCAGCTAGGTCTGGTACTGGTATCCATATAGATCCGCTGGGTACTAGTGCATGGAACGCTTTAATAACTGGACATAAAAGGTAATTGTGGCAATTTTAGATGTTGCTACTAGATCGTATTTTCATAGTATCGAACGTCTTTATTCCGATCTCATACAATGTAGGTGGTGTTTATTTCCTACGCATACGCCGAAGCAACTGATCAAAGTAAATTCATCCGAAGGAGGTAAACAAAGAGATGAAGCGATTACATGGTTCAAAGTGATTTATCCTCGAACGAAACTACCAACTTGGCCTAAAAACTGTCAACCGGTGATTAATGTTTGATGTCTGATGATCTCAATGATCTCATATATTTCTCGTAAAAATATATGTACTACTATTTTAAATGTTTTATAGATTGAAATATTACAAGGACCAGGCGATACAGTTTTCGTTCCCGGTGGATGGTGGCATGTTGTGTTGAATTTGGATTTAACGATTGCCGTCACTCAAAATTTTTGTAGTCGAACCAATTTCCCTGTAGTATGGCATAAAACGCTTCGTGGTAGACCAAAACTCTCCAAAAAGTGGTACAAACGATTGAAGGTAAATTGTCTGAAAAAATTCAAAAAAATTATTGGAATATTTCTACTCCGTAATTTTTCTTATCGTTGTTTTGATTTTGGTCCTAGAAAGAGGAGCCTGAATTAGCAGCTGTTGCGGATAGTATAGATTTAAAACAAGATACCGGTGTTGCGTCCGATAGTTCAAGTTGTTCTTCATCGAGCAGCTCTTCAAGTGATTCTTCAGATATGTCTTCCTCTTCCAGCGAAAGCGATGATAGCGATAGTGACAGTGGACAAGAATCTTTATCTGCCCATAAAAAAAGGTATGCATTAATGTGCAATAAGTTTTTTTTTGTTTTTCAAAAAAATTCTATGGTGTATCACTGAAAATTTTCAGAAGAAAACTGGCTTCAAGATAATAATGAAAAACGAATCGATGCATAAGGTTGGTATAAATTGAAACCGGTATTTCATTGGCCGGCAGAATCTGTTGTATGATTTTCTCATTCTTTCAGACTGGAAATTTCTTTACTCTGCGAACTTCATCTTGAAACGTCAATTTATTAATGTTTTGCGATGTTTCGTCATTTCATTTCAACGTTTAATTTGTAGTTAAATTAATAGTTTAATGAATTATTTTCGATATGATGGTAAAAACGAACTGTTCTAAATTTAATTGATAAAATGTAAGCTTCAATTATTGTATTTAATGGAAGACCCGTTCATTTATTTTTATATCAAAGAAATCGATCAATAAAAAGGTGTCTACTTTCAATAAGTTAACTGATGCGAACTATTAACCCTGAAACTTCGTATTTTGTAATGAAATAAGGGTGTTCTCTTTTAACCTAATTTTTCATGAATTGAATCTTTCGATGACTACATTTTTACTGATAATTACTGTATGTTGACATTGACTTCGGCATTTTAGTATTGTTAACAGTGCTTCATTGTAGCGCACGATATACGCACGATGAATCAAATAACAAGTTCCGAGACAAAATACATGTCTGACCTGAGCTGACTAAGAGTTAAGCATTCATGTCGCATTGCCGATAATGTGTAAAGCCTTCCTAATACCACCGAAAGATGCATTATTATACCTAAATACATACATATAATATGTATCTGAAAATATATCTTAAAGCATCAAGCGAATTCACTTAACACGATTATAGCAAACGCACAACTCGCGAGTTCAGTAACAGAAACTTATTCCAACGCAAATGGAAGAAAAACCTCTGCGCATGGTAAATTATTCATTTACGAGCATAAAACTTGAGGCTCTTGAAAAAAAAAGATGCCTAATTAGAATTGAAGATTTTAGTCTTTTATGATCCACTGAGTTAGAACTGCGAAGACAATTTTCGGAGAAGTCGCAAGACAATACATGAGCAGACGTTTAATTGTAAGTATACAAAAAAAAAGAAGGTAAGTGAAATACGCAATACGCATGAATTAACGCCATAAAAATATTAATAATGAAAAACGAATGATGTTTTCACGTTTTTTCTTCGCTCAATCCAATTTGAATAGAACTCGAAAAGGCAGTAGGCACTTCAGGTAAATCTGTAATTAATCAACACAAAACCGCACAATTAACGTCAACTAGCAATAATAATATATGTACTCCAAGCCATAAGTTACATTACCGTTCAAATCAACCCTATTTCTGTTTGCTTTTTGACCAGATGAGGGTAGATCAGGTGGAACCGATGGTACATCATCCATCAATAATTCCGCCAACTCGTTCTCTAAATCATTTTCATTTTGAGGAATCACAACTTGACCCAAAGTTTCTTGAATGTCATTATGTAAATCTAAAACCTGTAAAAATAATTGCAATTTTTTAATATCCGATGCATAAAGTTGACAAGAAAATTACTTCATTAGTTCAGATACTTTTTCAATTTCGTCCATTGCATGATCAACATTATCTAGATTCAGGCCGGTTTTGTATATTCGCGATTTCAAGGCATCGGCACCAACTCTATAAGATTCTAAAATCTAAAATATAATTTCAAACATCATTTCAGTAAACTAACTAACTCAAAGTACTAGATTAAATTTTATCCCATTATACTAACTTGTGAATCGGCTTCTGTATCCTGGACCTTGTATAATAAACTTTGAATATTTTCTAGCACATTTGTCAACTTAGAAATTCTTTTCTCCAACTCTTTTTGTTTCCGCAAAGTGTTTTTTGCCTAAAGCCATTGAAATATTTTTTTTAGCACTGAAAATAAACGTTCAGCACACCTAATACGAATAATACAATAAATGTTTACCATATTCCTCATTTTTTGTTTTAAATAGTTTTTCACTTCAATTTGCAGATTTTCTTTCTCAATTTCAGCGGTGCGTAATTGATCGATTAATGATTGTTCTTTTCTTTGTAAAATGTAAATTGAAACATCCGCCTCATTTATTTGCGGCGCAGCGTAGCTGTCTGCTCTGAATTTGATTAAATGCACCCGACAGTGCTTATTTTCGAAGTATACCCGAGCTTTACTCTCCATTTCGAGCCAGTGAACCAAAAGTTTGATCATTTTTAAATCTACACTGGTATCAAATGTTTTGCAGTACAACTCTTTAATTGTATCGTAAGTGAAAATATCTTTCGCTCCGTTGACTATTTTGTAAAGATTTTCAGACTGCTCCTGAAAAATGAAAAACAATAATCACCAACTATTCGCTTATTCGCGGCTTTTTCAGGACAAACGAATATCACTCTACTTTAAGTGCGAGAATGTGAATATATTCGACACCATCATCGATTTCAACAGGAGGACTAACGACGTCAACTACTTTTTTTAATGACCACTTTAACGGGCTACCAATCAACTTATTCACTGCCCAACTAGTCCATGTATTGTTTGGTACACTCTGTTCAAAGTCGGATAAACTTTGAACTACTCCTTCCCTACGGATTTACAAATCGTGTTAAATATTTAATAAAGTAAAAAATCGCGTGAATAGTAATATTCAACGATAAATATTCACCGTATCATCTCTTCCAGAACAGTCGTTAAGCAAGACGGTACTTTATCATTTCTTGTAAAAAATCGTTTCAAATTATTCAGGTTGAAGTAACATTGCTTTGTTTCAGTACAGAAGTAGTCAATACAATTCTTCCAAAACATCATTTTATTATCGTAATTCAACGGATTCAAATCACGATTTCGGAACGGAGTAAACCAAGAGTCCATTTTTGAGTCATCGTCCCAAAATTTGGGTTTTACTTCACAATAAGAAACATTTGTAGGAACCTTGAAAGAAGGCGCGGAAGTTGTCATTACGATAAAAATAATTTGAAAACCGTTTCCAAATACATTTAAACAACACGGTCAACTAAAGACATCGAGATGGTGAATTTCATTACCAAAAAATTATGATACCAATTAGAATAACTTGAAAAATAATTGGAAATGGAAATTGGAAAATTGCATGGAAGATTAGAAGGCGAACAAAAAACAAAACAGCAACAAGCAAACTAAGCAAACTACTGATAACACGAGTATGAAAGATGTCGTATTGACGTGACAGCCTTTACAAGTCACGTCTCAAAGTCACAACTCACAAGTCACAAAAAATTTAATCACACCACACACGACCTTGCATTTCTCAGCCTTGAATAGATTTTGGACTTTTTACAGTTGTAGTGTAGTTGTAGAGTTGACGTAACGATCGGGATCGGATCGTGTCATTTTTCATTTATTTTATCGTAAAATTCGTGAGAAATATCAATTCGTTTTTAATTATTTGCATGTTCAAGTTGCCAAATACAACTAACATTTTCGTTTGAATCATTTCAAGAAAAAAATGATCTATTCTGTTCGGTTAAAATTTATTTTTCGTTAACTCAACAGATGTAAATTTCACGCGTGCTATCGTAATCCGGATATAACCAGATTTTTTAAACGTTATAAGTCAGCAAGTGTTCTCTTTGTTCCCATTAAAATAATATCATTTAAGTCGTTCCTTTAAAATATTCGAGCTTTCTAGCTTGAGAGAATTTTTGTATTTAATTTTTTTACCCATATTTACGATTTTTTTATTGTCAATTTCTTAATCCTGAATTACTTGAAAGAAGCAAAATGTCGAACGAAGAAACTACGAGTGATAGGAATGTGGAGATGTGGAAAATTAAGAAACTTATTAAAAGCTTAGAATTAGCTAGAGGGTGAGTGTTTCTTATTAATTTTTTGCGTTACCTGAAGTTCTGTTCTTTGTGGAAATGTGTCATTGTATGCGTGTAATTTTTTTTTAGGAATGGAACTAGTATGATATCATTAATCATTCCCCCGAAAGATCAGATTTCAAGAGTCAGTAAAATGCTGGCCGATGAGTATGGAACAGCTTCAAATATCAAGTCTAGAGTGAATAGGTTATCTGTTTTGGGAGCCATTACATCCGTGCAACAAAGATTAAAACTGTACACTAAAGGTGGTGAGAAATTAGTTAAACGTTTTTCAATTATAAACGCAAACTTTATCTTTGGTCGTTTTATTAGTTCCACCCAACGGATTGGTAGTTTATTGCGGAACGATAGTAACTGAAGAAGGCAAAGAGAAGAAAGTCAACATAGACTTTGAACCATTTAAACCTATAAATACCTCTTTATACTTATGTGATAACAAAGTAAGTCTATTTTACTTCGAAGCAAATTGCTTTTTTTTTACATACTTATAAGATTCTTCGTAATCATGGCTGGAGTAATTTTTCATCGCGTTAGTTTGTTGCAAGTTGACTCGATGTTTCGTTAGATATTTATTACAATTTAGAATGAAAATTTTAGCTGTGGTTGGCTATCTGCCATATTTTTATCGAGATTTGTTATGACGTTCGATTCTTTAATTCGCACGAAATAGATTCGTGTAGAAAAATTCGCTGATCTAAGTATATCCGCGTTTTTTCATTGCTGATGATTGACTCGAGTTACCGAGGTGCTTTCATTCTTTTCGACGCTTTTTACATTCTATTTGTATTTGGAAATAATTGTCTAAATTGTCGTGATTTTCAGTTCCATACAGAAGCTTTGACCGCTTTACTGGCCGACGACAATAAATTCGGCTTCATCGTGATGGACGGTAACGGAGCTTTATTTGGCACCCTGCAGGGTAATACCAGAGATGTATTGCACAAGTTCACGGTCGACTTGCCAAAAAAACACGGTCGTGGAGGTCAATCGGCCTTACGTTTCGCTCGTTTACGTATGGAAAAACGACACAATTACGTGAGGAAAGTAGCCGAGGTGGCAACCCAGTTGTTCGTTACTAATGATAAACCAAATATTGCCGGATTAATTCTAGCCGGTAGTGCCGATTTCAAAACTGAACTCAGCCAGTCCGATATGTTTGACCCGGTGTGTATAATTATGGATTACCATTCAGCTTGAGTTCTTCATTACCTTCAGTTCGCATCCAATTTCTGTTTATAGCGTTTACAAGCGAAAATCATCAAATTGGTTGACGTCTCTTACGGAGGTGAGAATGGTTTCAATCAAGCCATCGAATTAGCTTCAGAATCACTGCAAAACGTGAAATTCATTCAAGAAAAAAAATTGATAGGTTGGTATTTTTTGTCGAATATCATGCTTTGAAGTATTCATATTGTAATTTGGCGTTATCATTAACAGGTCGTTATTTCGATGAAATAAGTCAAGATACCGGCAAGTATTGTTTTGGAGTCGACGATACGCTGAAAGCGTTAGAATTAGGAGCTGTAGAAATTTTGATTTGTTGGGAAAATTTAGATATTCAGCGTTACGTTTTAAAAAATCATAGTTCAGGCGAAGAAAAAATATTGCATTTAACTCCGGAACAAGAAAAGGATAAAACGCATTTCAATGACAAAGACGTAAGGACTACTGAAGTACATTGTACTGTTATTTATTTCCGAAATTTGCTTGATAATTATTTTTTTTGTTATGTTTTTCACTTTCACTTAACAGTCAGGAGCAGAATTAGAATTGGTAGAAAATCAACCTTTATTAGAATGGTTGGCCAACAATTATAAAAATTTTGGCGCTACATTAGAAATAATTACCGATCGATCTCAAGAAGGTTCGCAATTTGTCAGAGGATTCGGAGGAATAGGAGGTAGGTGTTGCAACGTCAATCATCAAAGCTAAATTTTAAGTATTGACTACCTTGAAGCATTGGTGACTTTAACTTCCTCAAAAATGAAATCGCTTTACTTTGTTCTCCATAGAAGGCTTATAATTCACAATCCCTTCAAATTGGGATTACTTATTATCACTAAAACTCACCATTTTGTTTTGTTTTTAAATCTGTTTTTGTATATTTTTTTCGGCAACCTCACCTCTTTGAAATATGGTATTTTTGGCGATGAAAATCTATGTATAAAATTGTAAGTTAACATGTTTACTTGTTTGAACATTTGACAGGAATTTTGCGTTATAAAGTCGATTTTCAAGTACTTCAAGTGGAGGACACCTTTGATGAAATCAATCTAGACGATTATTAAATAAATACAGTATTGCCACTAAATAAGGTAGAGGAAAAAGAAATGTGAAAATGTAAAAGAAAAGCATGAATGATCTATCGCCTACAGCTATTTATATAATTTTTAGTGGTTTGTTTTTATTTCTCTCAATGTTGTTTATGCAACTTACGAGTGTCACACATTGTTATATAAGTTTCGTTTTTGTTTTATGATTTTTTGAAATCGTACGCACGATTTCTTTTGAGCCAAATTCTTAGTCACTTGCGCTTGTTTTAAATTTTTGATAGGATTTGAAAAATTGTTGTTTATTTTCTAGTTATCGCTTGAGTTTTCGTATTATTTTCAAAATCTTTATACGTATTTGCCTTCGATTTTTGTATTTGTACGTATAATAATGTACTACTATCTGCCGTCAGGGTTTGTCGCAAAACATTGATCGCTGTGTTAGTTCGTTGCGTTTGATAGGTTTTATTGGCTACGAATTGAATAGAAAATCTGAGGCTTAAATGCTTGCATGCGCTAATCGAAATAAGCTCACTTGTTATTTTGCGGCGACGTTGTTAAAGCGTTTTTAATCACGCATGATCAGTTGATCAGTGCATTGTGCGCATGAATTGTACACAATTCCGTGACCCACGAAGCACAGTTCATAATGGTGATTGATCAGTGACTACTGTAAATACAAGAATAATTATTACGTAAAGCTAAAAATCATTTTCTTGCGTTTTTAATTTTCTGATCATTCGAATATTGCATCGAGGGAGAATTGATAGTGCGATAATTTTTCTGTACACCGTTTATATCCATTATGAACATTGCTTAATAATTAGTTGGCGGGTTGCTACAATGAGATTGTTGATTCATCTTTTATTTCTTCATTTTCAGGCTTACTGCGATATAAAGTAGATTTTCAGAGCTTACAGTGCGAGGAATACGACACACTGGATGATTTCAATTTGGATGATTATTAAATTGAAGACGAAATCACTGACGGTACTTTTCAATAGCATCCCTGATTATAACGTTCAACCAAAATACGATTTCTGTCTTCAGATACTTACTGTTCAAGGTTTTGTTACGCAATAAATATCTACCAATGTTAAAAATCGAAGGAAAAACATATTCAGCATAATCGCTTATTTTGTTTTTTTTTTTTACACACGATCCTAATTTTATACTTTTTCGTTTTTACTGATGATACGCGTGTATTTTTGTCATTGAAATGTCACATGAATATCATCAAAAATCATTGTTTTTAGAAACGATGTAAACTTGTTTTAATCTAATAAAGCTTTTGCGCCTAATATGATTCACCGTCGTTAATTAAAGTATTTGAAATGATGACTTTGTGGGCGAAATACAATTGCCATAAGTACAAAAGTTTAGATTTTATAGTTATTAAATAAGTATAATCACTTGACACGTGAAACGTGAACACGAAAAGTTACGATAGTTTGGATATTAGATGGTGATTCATAATAATTATTAAGACTGAATTTATTATCTTCCGCGAAGAGTGACGAAATGTCAACAAAGCATTCGTATTTTTACATTTCAACATGCAAGTTACAGGTATAAAAGTTCGCGAATTAACGTACATATTATGAAATGAAAGTAAGACTTTATAATAAAACGTAATGAAGAGGCCCATTCACTTGACGGCTCTCTTTTAATCTCTTCAAATGTCTCAAAATTGTAATCATGTTCAAAGCACATTTATCTAATTTAGTTTCACCAAACGTAGTTAAATCCTTGCCGGTAATGAAAAAGGTACCTGCAAAGGAAAAAGTTGAGATTTTGAGTTGATGACTTAATTATATACTTACTTGCATGGAATAGAAATTGTATAAACATGCAAAAAGGCAATAACGTACCTTTGGGTTCCGTATTTTCTTCTCTTTTCCATTCGCAATAATATTCCAGATCTTTAGCTTTGACGGATTTTTTTGGTTGTTTTATAGTTTCGTATTTTTTCTTGAACGCAACATTGAAAGAATCGATGAGCTTATTCAATGCACCAACGTTCAATCTTCCTTTCATGTACCTTTACATAAAAGATTATCAAAAATTAGGGATTTACTTCAGAATAGGTCATCACTTATCAAATACTTATTCAAATAATGAACTTGAATTGATGAAAAAATACGTACTTCGGCACGCCGTCAAATTCATCTTTACTAATATGGATCATACTGCGATACGATGCAGAATTGGCACGATTTTTTGTGTTCTGATTATCTTCCTTAGGTTTTTCTGAATACACAGTAGTTTTTGGTATAGGAGTTTCTAGCTGACTCCAACTGCTAGGGATCGGTGATATTGTATGTTGGGTGTTGATTGTATCATTTATGGTCTGTAGAAAATGAAATCTCAAATGAAACAAAACAAAGATAACGTAGATAGAAATTTATCATTAGGAATACATACATTCAAAAAAGCTTTACTGGATTCTACTTGGGTGGAATTCATAACCTTAGGCAAATTATTTCGAATATAACAGCTGCGCTTCTGTAAATTTTCTAGTTCACTGATTTTTTCCTGAACGGATTGTGGAAAATGAGAAAACCCAACGTGAAACAAATGCCATCACAAATGTAATTAAACATATCATTATCTTTTATTTACCAGGGAAACTTGATGTTGTTCTTTTATTTTAGCAAATACGTGTCGCAATGCATCCATCGATTCTTTTACAGCGCCAAGATTAGTGAATAAATCCATACATTTATCTTCAATTTCATCATCGGGATCGTTGTATTGGCCCTCTAAAATTGCGAGCGCATCTGACAAATCTTCAACTTGAGTCAAAACAAAAGTAATATCCATATTGAAATTTGCATCTGACGATTGAATTATCATAAAAATAATTTTAGAATAGATTTCACCTGGAAAAACATCAACGATAATTTTTTTTAAAAAAATTTTAAAACACTGATAATAGTAAAAAAATTTGAAGTTTATTTTGCGCTTTGTACCAAGGGCTGCATTCAATTTGGGATTAGGTGCAAGGTAAATAGATACTACGTATATAGGGCTGCATTCAATTTGGGATGAGGTGTATGTAAACATATACCGATCTACGTCATAATTAGGTGTAAACAAACAAATTCGTTCAAATTTTAAAAAATGCTGGTTATAAAATTTATTATTATGATCTATGATTGGACAAATCTGATATTTGTCCCATCATAAATTCATAATAATAAATTTTATAACCAGCATTTTTTAAAATTTGAACGAATTTGTTTGTTTACACCTAATTATGACGTAGATCGGTATATGTATACATACACCTAATCCCAAATTGAATGCACCCCAAGTAGTCTAGATCAGCAAGTGTGTGTGCTAGTGTGCGTATTCTTGACGTCACTGGTTGAAAACGAAAGATTTAACTTAACACCAGCGCAGGATTCGAGCCAGCCAATGAATATTATACCACTGGATACCACTGGAGAAATAATAAGAGGCATCAATATTCATTGGCTGGTTCGAATTCTGTGCTGATTTTAAAATGTTTTGTTGGTAGACGTACGATGATTTCAGTGTAATGGTAAACTTTTCAACCACTGACGTCACTGCCCCCGCATTTTCCTCAGCACCATGGTGTGTACAACAACAATCTAGACTACCTATATACGTAGTATCTATTTACCTTGATTAGGTGTATGTATACCGGGTGCTCGATTAATTATGGCTCCCCCCGATACTTTTTATGTCAAAAATCGTAAGTTGGCAATACTTCTTTAAATTAAACAAATCGAACGAAGTGTAGCCAACTTACGATTTTTGACCTAAAAAGTATCGGGGGGAGCCAGAATTAATCGAGCACCCGGTACATATACCGATCTACGTCATAATTAGGTGTAAACAGGGTTGACCAGAGTCTGCTCTGAAAACAGTGTTGGCAAGTTGTTTAAAACACTTTCGTTTAAAACGTTTAAAACATGTTTAAAACCAAGAAAAAAAACAAAATCTTGTTTTATACAAAAAAATGTTTTAATTGCTCAAATTCTTTTTAAAAATTTATCAAATGCCATAAAAAATTAACAATGTGAAAAAATCTTGAAAGAAAAAATTTTTGTAATTTTCGAACATGTTTTTTTTTTCGTTTAAAACGTTTTTTTTTTGTGTTTAAAACACGTTTTTTTTGTTCCTAATTAAAACATGTTTTAAACAAAAAAACGTTTTAAACAAAAAAAAACATCCCAACATGTTTTTTTTAAAAAAAACTGTTTTTTACCCAACACTGTCTGAAAAAGGACTCGCAAAGGACTCGAAGACTCGGAGTCGACTCGGAATGAGACTCGGAGTCTTTTTTCTTTGAGACTCGTTTTTTAACGACTCTAAAAAAGTCTAAATACTATGCGAGCGAGTCTTTTTTACGAGTCGCAGTTTTATTTTTTTCTCGTCTGACTGTATTTTTGAAGGTAAAAAAGTGAAGTTTTTTGGTTTTTCAATGGTTTTTTCAACTTTCCGAAGTCGTGAAGATGGAATTCATCATTTACCATTCATCCACTGCAAAAATTCATTGACTGCAATTTAGAAAAAAAAAGAAGGGGGACTCTGAAAAAGACTCGCTGAAGACTCCGAGTCTTTTTCCGAGTCTTTTTGTGAAAGACTCGCGGGGTGTCGACTCGGAGCTACAATTTCTAAGGACTCGCGCCTCTCGACTCGGAGTCGCAATTTTCAAGGACTCGCGTCAACCCTGGGTGTAAACAAACAAATTCGTTCAAATTTTAAAAAATGCTGGTTATAAAATTTATTATTATGATCTATGATTGGACAAATCTGATAGCATTTTTTAAAATTTGAACGAATTTGTTTGTTTACACCTAATTATGACGTAGATCGGTATATGTATACATACACCTAATCCCAAATTGAATGCACCCATGGTCTAACAACAGATAGTGTTGATTGTGTACGTGAGGCGTGACGCCTGAGGTGTGATTTTTTAATTTTTAGGGTTCCCGCCTTCCGGTGGGGACCCTATTAAAATCACCTCGGTTCTTCCAGACGGTTCTTCTTCTTCGTAAACTTCATCATCGCGCCAATTGTAGAGATGTGCGCCGAGGTAAAATCGGCGGCGGCGGCGAACTTCCAAAATCTTACGGCGGCGGCGGCGCCATCGGCGCGCCGCCGACCTCAATCAGCGGCGGCGAATTTGGCGGCGTGCTTTTTTAAGTTTTTTTTAATCAATTTTTTGACTCCCTTATGTGGTTTTTTTTTACCAATTGGTACCTTTTTTCTAAACACACGCACGTAATTTGGTAACCCAGAAAAGAATTTTTCATTTACAAATATTTTATACATTTTATAATACCATAAAATATTTGTAAATGAAAATTCTTTTCTGGGTTACCAAATTACGTGCGTGCGTTTGGAAAAAAGGTACCAATTGGTAAAAAAAACACATAGGGAGTCAAAAAATGATAAAAAAGAGCTCGCCGCCGAGATAAAAATCGGCGGCGGCGGCGGCGGCGGCGCCGGTAAATTGACTCGGCGGCGGCGGCGGCGGCTGAAAACCAAGAAAAATTGGCGGCGGCGGCGTAATTTTTCGGCGGCGCACATCTCTAGCCAATTGTTCAATCAGAGGAGAGAAAAGAGATTTATTTTTATTGAAGTCGAAGGTCGAAGTCGAAATGAAATCATTCAATTTCCAGGGCTTCAAAAACGGAAAATTTTTGGTTTTCATTTCTGATTTTTTTTTTTGTTTGTCCTCTGTTCGTCTTTAATAAAATTGAAACATTTTAATTTTAATAACATTGTCCATCATCCCACCAAAGATCTATATAGATCCGAAAATCAAGTTAAAATAGTTAGATACCTTTTATGCTGATAAAAATCAAAAACAAAAATTGTTTCTCAACGTTATTTGTAAAATTTTGTTTTTGTTTTTTCAATTTTTTGTTTTTGTAAAATTTTGAAAAAATTGGGGTTTTCGTTTTTGGTTTTCAATGTTTTCATTTTCAAGTTTTCGAAGTTCTGATTTTTCTACTTTCGAATTTTCTCAACATTTTATGCAATTTACTCAGTATTTAATTATTTATTTATTCCAATTTCGAATACGTATCATCAAGATTCAAGAATTCTAACCTCGAATTTTCTCAAGTATTAATTATTGTAATAATTTTGAAAAATTGGAGTTTTTCGTTTTTGGTTTTCAATGTTTTCATTTTCAAGTTTTCGAAGTTCTGATTTTTCTACTTTCGATTATTTTTCAACATTTAATGCAATTTACTCAATATTTATTTATCCAAATTTCGAATACGTATCATCAAGATTCAAGAATTCGAACCTCGAATTTTCTCAAGCATTAATTATTGTAATAATTTTGAAAAAACTGGGATTTTTCGTTTTTGGTTTTCAATGTTAACATTTTCAAGTGTTCGAAGTTCTGATTTTTCTACTTTCGATTATTTTTCAACATTTAATGCAATTTACTCAATATTTATTTATCCAAATTTCGAATACGTATCATCAAGATTCAAGAATTCGAACCTCGAATTTTCTCAAGCATTAATTATTGTAATAATTTTGAAAAAACTGGGATTTTTCGTTTTTGGTTTTCAATGTTAACATTTTCAAGTGTTCGAAGTTCTGATTTTTCTACTTTCGAAATTTCGAATTTTTCTCAACGTTTTATGCACTTTACTCAATATTTAATTATCCCAATTTCGAATACGTATCATCAAGATTCAAGAATTCTAACCTCGATTTTTTTTCAAGCATTTATTCTAATTTTGAATTTTTAGGTACCTATCTATTAATTTTTTTTTTTTTTGAAAAAACAAGTGTCCCACAGCCCAAACGAAACAAAATGTGTCTTGTGAAGTTGTGATAGTTATTTCGTTTTCCGGGAACCCTCTTGCCAGGTCCCCCCCCGACCTCGCTTGTTTTATATTTTTTTTGCAAGATGTTACTTAAGATAAGTGAGATTCTCAAAAGCGTAGAAATTTCTAATAAAATTGAAGTTGATAATTTATTATTTTTCAACTTCCAAATGCACGATTATTTTTTGAAAATTTTAATACCTAGGTATCAGTAGTTCAGTACCTACTAATTTTTAACAGACAGTAAAAAAAATAAAAATTATGTACACCTTTGAATGTATGTTTGCATTGATAGTTATTTATTTATTGAAGGTTTTGTGACACAATTTTTGACAATGTTTCCTAATTGATAAATAATTTGAACAAAAGTAATGAAAAAATTTTAGATTAATTAATTTATTGGCCCCTTAATGGGAGCAAGATCCGGGGCTTGCTTCAACTCCTAGTCGCACGTCCACGTCGTGGGGGCTGGGACCTCGCCGGAATTGGGTCCGGCGTGCTAACGCGACAGGGGGGCGTATCAGGGAGATTCTCTGATTCGCTGGTTTTCGAAATTTGAATTTTTTTTCGATTTTGGGGGAGGCAACAAAATTCTAATTTTGGTTTTGGGCTAAATTGGTAATACAGGTAAGTTGAGTTAAAAGTCGACTCCTGCAGGGTCACCCTAATACTTGTATCGGGTTACCCTGCATGAATCGGTCCAGTGGGTGAATTGTGTAACGTCATCGGTGCCCACTGCGGTCCAGTCGAAGCGCAGGGCTCACCGATGTGGATGCCTTTGCCGGTGCATTTTTCTCTCGCTGGATTGGGGCTTTGCCTCTTGGCAGCTGTAGGACTTTCTTATGACCTGCGTAATGCGCGAAATCTTGTGGCTTTGCTGAGGATCGTTGATCTCCATACCTACCTCTGTAAATCCGGGGTGGAGGGCATTACGTGGCTCGTTGGGCAATCAGGTGTCTGGTCTTTTTATCAGCGTTGAGCAAAACCTGAAGATGGTTCGACCCGGACGGTCATTTTAGTACCGTAAAAATATCACTTTTTACTGAAAAAATGAAGAAAGTGAAAGTTCGAAAATAGAAAGTGAAAGTCATTTTTTTAAGATACTAAAAAGACCGTCCGGGTCGGACCATCTTCAGGTTTTGCTCAACGCTGATAAAAAGACCAGGCACCTGATTGCGCAACGAGCCACGTAATGCCCTCCATACCGGATTTGCAAAGGTAGATATGGGGATCAATAATCCTCAGCAAAGCCAAAGGATTTCGCGCATTACGCAGGTCATAAGAAAGTCCTACAGCTACCATTGAGGAAAAGCCCTGATCCAGCGAGAGAAAAATGCACCGGCAAAGGCATCCACATCGCTGAACCCTTCATTTGGACTGCACTGAAGTGGGCACCGATGACGTTACATAATTCACTCACCTGACCGATTCATGCAGGGTAACTCGATACCAAGTATTAGGGTGACCCTGCATGAGTCGACTTTTAACACAACTTACCTGTATTACCAATTTAGCCCAGAACCAAAATCAGAATTTTGTTGCCTCCCAAAAAATCAAAAAAAATTCAAATTTCGAAAACCAGCGAGTCAGGGAATTTCCCTGATACGCCCCCCTGTCGCGTTAGCACGCCGGATCCAATTCCGGCGAGGTCCCAGCCCCCACGACGTGGACGTGCGACTAGGAGTTGAAGCAAGATCCGGATCTTGCTCCCTTTTAGGGGCTATTTAAAAATTCAGTTGGAATTTACCTCAAGATGTGATCATCCTTGAATGAAGATTGCTGTTGTAAATCATAATCTTGAATTCAAAACGCAGAATTAATTCGAGAAATTTTCGGTATCGATGAATTCCCTGTAAACATATAAAAACAATTTTAAGTGTTAATTAAGTATTAAAAAAATATGAATATTTATGCAATTATATACCAATGTGTGAAAAGAAATAATAAATAAATATTTACCATCGGAATTTACTCTTTTTTCTCTGTTCTAGGTATTAATTAATTACTTGTGCAGATAGCGTTTTTATAGCTAAATACGCAGAAAAGGAGTCGAATACGACTAATTCGAGGTCGCTGATTCCGAATCCGGTGTCCATTCCCGGCGCTAGGCTTTAGCTTCGGAGATATTACCCATATTTATCTCGAAAATGCTCTTTATGGCGAATCGATCTAAGATAGGTGAAAATTAATGTCATATTTGTAATTAGCGACCTCAAATTAGTCGAAAATGACCGTATTTTTTAGTGTTTCGTCCCCTAATTGCCCTAAAATCACATTTTTCAGGTGAAAATAGACCATATCTCCGAAACAAAGGCCTGGTACAGGAAATGGACGCCGGATTCAGAATCAGCGACCTCGAATTAGTTATATTCGACTCCTATTTTGGATATTTTCCGCTTTAAAAGCAGTTGAAATGATTAAGTAGGTATATTTTCAAAATAAATAGGTTGAAAAGTTGTTGTTTTGTGGGAGCTCAAACATGCTATGAATACCTACATTTTGCAAAAACGATAATTTATGCCATTTTTATAGCTAAATACGCAGAAAAGGAGTCGAATACGACTAATTCGAGGTCGCTGATTCCGAATCCGGTATCCATTTACGGCGTCAGGCCTTCGTTTTCGAGATATTGCCCATTTTTACCTCGAAATTTACCTTTATGGTGAATCGTTCGTAGACGGATAAAAATTAGTGTCAAATTTGTAACCATCGACCTCAAATTAGTCGAAAACGACGTTATTTTTGAGTATTTCGTGCTTTAATTCCCCAATAATTGCATTTTTCAGGTGAAAAGATACTTTTTTTAACCCTAAGTCACCGATTAATGTTTTTTATGAAAACCGCTAAAAACCGCAACTATGGTAAAAATCCAAAAACCGAAACCGTAACCATTTATTTGAATTTTTGGAGTTTTTAAGAGCCGAACTGGAACGAAATCGTAATAAATCTTTCAGAAAAACCCTTTAAAACCGAAACCATAAATAAACAAAATAAAGGTTTCCATCCATGCTAACTATTTTATGAAGCTTTTAAAATTAGGGGCACAGATTAATGGTTAGATTAGCTTCAGGGTGGCGAAGATCTTAATCCGCCTCTGACTGGAACTAAAAAATTTTGAGAACTGAAACTAGAACTAATATCATTTCAGTTTTCCATCACTGAAACCAGTCATAAGCAAGGAAGAGAGAAATAAATAACGAAAGTCCATTTGTACTCGCAGGAGAGACGATTTTCTATCGTGTGAAATATTTATTATTTTTTTCCCCGAAATTCAAATTCAGTTGAATTTCAAAATTTTTCAAATTTCAAATTTTCTCAACAGTTTGTTCATTTTCGCATTTATTTTTCCAACATTTTTGCCGATTTCAAATTTTTTCAAGATTTCCAACCTACAACTTTCTCGAAAATCAAACATTTTTCCAGTTTTGAATTTTTTTGAAAATTCTTTCCAACTTGAAGACCAATCAATTGGATTAATATTAATTAAGCATATAAATCCACACTCCACGTCCACAGTACGAAACAAAATCGTCTTTCCCATGAGCATTAAATTCGCTGCTGCTACTTCCTACTTCTGAAAGTTCTGAATTACTTATTCCGGGAACCCTCTTGCCAGGTCCCCCGGATCTCGCTTGTTTTTTTTTTTTAAATTTGAATAATTATTAATTAAAATTAATATTGATTGATATTAGTACTATTATTAATACGATAAATAAATTATATATTTGGAATTGAAAATTCCAAATTGAAACTAACTTGAGTAAAACAAGTGACTCCAACATTAATTATTCAAAAAAATCCAAATTAAATATTAAATTTGGTCTAAAATGGTCTAGTCAAAGTCAAAAGTATAGACACTGGACCTACGAATAAGACCGGTAACTGCAGACAGAGGAGTAAGACGGGAATAGCTGATGGCTGTGTCATTCCAATTTATCCCGCTGGGTGCTCTTGGCTGCGCTGCAGTCGATTTTCTGGTGCAAAACTACCACACGCTCAACCAAAACGAAACTGAGACAAAACGCGGCGATGGTACTCGGCACCTTCCGGATGTGTTCGTTTCTATTCGTGTAACTTGGAACTTGTTATCACTATACAAATTCGACTGCAGCGCAGCCAAGAGCACCCTGCGGGAGAAATTTCGTAACTCAAAAATATTTGCCAATATGGCTGCGAGTTACCGGTCTTATTCGTAGGTCCAGTGTCTATAGTCAAAAGTCAAAACTCGCCGGCCTACTCTGTGCTTCATTTTGGTTTCTCCTTCTATCTGCTTTTGATAAGATTAACGACCACGATTTACGATAATTTTTTTGGTACAAACATTAAAATCGAAGATTATCTTTTATCTTCTAGTATCACTATATTTTTTGCTTAATATAATAATTTAATTCGGTGTACATCATTGCTGAATATTATTGAAAGTTTTTTCGCGACATGTTTATCAATTCGTTTGTGCGTAGCACGCTGAATTCTTCAAAATGTTGCTCATTCGGTCTTTTGAAAATTCCTCATAGAGTAAGAACTTAAGTTTATGCTTATGATTGAGGACCCAATTTACCCGATAATTCCTCATAAAAAATAGGGTAAGAGATACCTACACGTGTTTCTAATGATAATGTTTCTTGTCAGACTACTTGGATACTGAAAAGAAGAGTTGAACCTCCTGCGCTGCCTAGATTCGTAGATACCGAAAGAATTCATCTGGAAGATATATATCATGAATATTTAGAAGTAGAACAAACTGATGAAAGACCAAGAGTGCCTATTAAAGTTGTCTTGACGGAGTTCGTTGAAGGTAGACACATTATACAAACAATGAATGTTTTTTCAGTTAAAGTTGCTTTATTATGTTCGCCCTGTTTAGATGTTGGTAAAAAAGGTCAAATTGTGGAGGTAGATCCTATAGATGGTTACATGGAATACATTTTAACGGGTAAGGCGCTTTATGCAACTCCTCGTAATATTGCCAAACAGAAAATATTAGCCGACAGCGAAATAGGAAAGCACTCTTCGATTACAGCTTTTAAAGTGAGCGTTGCCAAGTATTCATTCGTATTATATATATACTTATGGTCAATGAGCTTATTTGGGAACAGTGAGTAAGTAATTGAGAACACCCCTAAAAAATCCCTGTAAAACTCTAGGGCAAAAATCTTGAACTTTCTCACTTCCTTATGTGTATTTATGATCATTGAAATTGAACTTTTAGGGTTTGGATTCTTACAGAGGTTTTCAGACGATGTTCTCAATTGGAAGTGTACTCCAATAGACACATTGACCTTAATCGTATTAATTTCACGGTATTAATCAATGTAAAAATTCGTATTCAGACTATGAAAATGCTGAGAAGTACAACCTTATCGGTGTTCATGAATATGCACGAACCGTGGACTATTGAACGATGGCATATTCGTGTAATGTTGCGACAAAAAGGATTCCATTTAATTAGCGACGATTGTATCAAATTACCAGATAAATCGATAAAAGGTCCTAACTTGGAATGGGAAGGAAAAGATTTCGTCGCCACTGTTACGGTGATTGCTTATTCAGTTACTTGACCGTTTACCATGCCTGATGTTTACTTAATAAATTCGTCCATTTTTCAGATAAACAATTGTGAAAAGGCTGATATTCGATGTAGATTGCGTCACTGGACTAGAACCTATTCAGAAAGAATAGTTTTACCGCCCAACCACGAATGCGTACCTTCCGATGCAATATTCCCGGAACAAAAAGAAATACTTGATAAATTACCTTTACCGATTTGGAATGAGAACAAAAATTAATCATTCAAATTAGATATTTAACGTTTCATCCAAAGTGGCTTATGTCGTTCAATTCGTTTTGTAATCCTGTCAGCTATGGTACTAGAAATGTGTAAAGAATCAGAAGAAGAACTTCGTCATAAAAAACTAAAATGTTTAAATGATGTATTATTACAATAAATTGCTTATTTCTAAATGTATTTTAAAAAATAGACAGAATACTCATGAAACTGGTTTAACCACACAATTTTCGAATCGCTCTAATACTCTTTCGTATTGATCTTCTAATTCGTTATATAATCTGGTTAAACTTTCGTATCGTATTTCTGGCTTCTGAAATACTGCTGCTTGTTCTACTTCATCAGGTTTGAACGTGTAATTCATTCTGCGCATAGTTGAACCCATTTTCTGCAATAAAAAAACGGTTCACTCAAATTAGTCATTTTTATACGTAGTTTACTGTTATTATGTTCACAAAATGAGCAGAATATCACCTGAAATGGAGCATTAAGACGTTTTTTAACAAGAATACGATACTTTTTGTATTCATTTTCGTCTAACTTATCAATCACTCGCAGCAGTAATATTTCGTAAATTCTACGCGCTTGTTTCTGAAATACATAAAAATTCAAACGTTGTATGCTAATGGTTACTTT
Source organism: Pseudococcus viburni (assembly GCA_033439095.1). Taxonomy (NCBI): domain Eukaryota; kingdom Metazoa; phylum Arthropoda; class Insecta; order Hemiptera; family Pseudococcidae; genus Pseudococcus; species Pseudococcus viburni. The sequence continues at coordinate 97,951 of JAVBJF010000600.1, read as the reverse complement.
AAAAATATTCATCGTTGATCGGGATTTTTATTTACTTTATGAATTTTGAATTTTGTTCTCAATTCGATTTCCATTTCAATAGTGAATCCTTTTTTCAGCTTATCTTCAGTAAAACAATCGAGCTTCTCACACCGACACAAGTCTAAGAAATCGCGAACCGCTTGACAGTTTTCAGTGGGGTCTTCAACTGAAAATAAAACACGTTGCCATAAAGAAAATATACCAATAAATAAATGTACAGTTAAAAGTGAGTACAGTTTATAGGGATACAAAGATGAACTTTTTCACGCATTTACTCACCGGTTATATCAACGACGGATTCATTATTCAAATAATGTTTATAAATAGAATTGATCAAATGCACGGCGAGTCCTATTTTTTGAAAAGGAGGCAGAACAAGTAATTGACTGATGCGAGGTCTCGTGTGACTCGGGTACGCGTAATATTCGTAAACTGTACTAAATGCTACCACACCATAACACAATTCTCGATTTTCATTTAAATACTTTTCGTACCTAAACAAATATACAGTGTCGTAAGTCGTAACAAAAGTTACACTAAACGTAAATCACGCGACATTGACATCTTTACACGTACATGATGAAATAGTTCCAACGTTCATCGTCCAAGTCAACGTAGCTCGCTCCATCAATATACCAAATTACAAAATGCTGCAATCTATGATAATACTCGTTGAAATGTTTGCTCTCTACGTTGGATATATGAACGTGATAAATTTCGTACTGTCTGGTCGATTCATTTCCTGTCGAATCAAAATACAAAGCAAAATTCTTTCACCGCGACGCGCGTACGTAAGTCATGCGTCCATTGATCAATAGTAAATACGGCACTCACTGTCTGATAACGATATTGAATCAACCAAAACACCGGCTGGCCTAAATGAAACTTCATCTTTCAAAGTAGATACAAACGAATCAAGATTTTCAAAATAATCGTGTCGCAAAAAAGTTGATAACGTTTTCATGACGTCGTCCGCCTGTTAAGTAAATCCAGTACGAATAAATCAACTCCGAAACACGCTTATAAAACTGACATTATGATTTGGTTACCGGCAATCCTATAACGCTAGGTGAAATTTTCTCTTTGTATGTCATGTTCACGTAGGTGCGTAACCAACCACTTGTGTACAATAATTCTATTTTTAAATCGTTGTACCCAAATATTTTTTCGCTGAAACAAAATTTTTACATCAGACTTCACAGATTTTATGTAGGAAAGTACTTTATATAACAATGTAACTCACGTTTTTCCGAATACTTGATGAGACATATCTGGTCGAAAAGAATTAGTCTCTGATTCCAAATCTTTCACTTCCCGAACTGCAAACACACACCACAAACGATTCAAAGTATTAACACCATTACAAAATCAGTGAAACACATTTTTAAACATGAATTGAAAAGAATTTTGATTACGACATTGAATACGCTTACGTACCTAATTTAAAATGAACTGCTTCATTGCTGTCTACAACGAATTTCTTTTCTATCTCACTATCAAAATTGACAAGAGAAAAATTCTCAATATCATCCATTTTCAGTCCGAATTTCTACAACACAAGTTTTGTTAACTGTTATCTGAATGAAAAATGTTGGTAAAATAACTTCAGCTGAATAAGAATAAGCGGCAGGCGGCAGAGTGTTCCACAATCCAAATTAATGTTCACTGAAAAGTGAAAAGCTCAAATTGAATAATTGTAACAAATAAAACTTTTGGCGGTTTGTGATCAACTAAAATTATTTGTTTGGAGGAAAACGAAGACGAGATGAAGTGAAACAGAAACCAATGTTACCACTACCAACACCACGGCAGCTGCCACACCTGCCAACGCATGAACGCAACGAGACGCAACGACCGCAACGTGCCAGTTGAAAACAACTGAAACAAAAACGGAAACGAATCCATCAGCGAACAGTCGAACACATCCGAAACGAGCCGATGATCCGAGCACTTGATCTTGAACATAGATATGGAATATAAACTGGATACGAAGCTGTCATTTAAAATGTACAGGGAAATCATGTTCGAAAATTAAGCTCCGCCCTCAGGAGGTGAAGATTGAAATTCGAAGAAAAGATTATACTTAAATTAAATATTTTGCTGAAAATTTACACTCCACATCTTTGTTATGCTCTAGTGATTCGATTTTGAGCATTTATTTTGTTCCATACATCAAAAGGGTTTTAAAATCTCAATTAATTGATCTTCACCTCCTAATTGAAAGGGGCGTGGCTTTGTAGTTCTCCGTGTATTTTTACAGAACCGCAGCTTCGTATCCAGTTTATATTCCATATCTATGATCTTGAAAAGAAGATTTGATAACGGAATGACCGGTCTGTTTTCATCCATCATCTCGATGCGGCATCTCTCCTCGCATATTGCTCGGAGTAAAATTATTATTTTTTCTAATATTTCTATTTTTGCTTTGCGTTTTGCCATCACTTTTACAAAGAGGTATCCACAAACGTCCACAAAGGCCAAAGAGTAAAGATCTATAAAACCAACCATGGAAATCTAAATAACAGGTACCATTAATTTATCAGGTGAGGTGTACAGAAATTCCAATGTATTCAATTTCTACCTTGTGTTCTTTTACATTTTTCAGTAATTAATTCGAGTGTAGTCTAACCATGCTGTTCGAAAGTCGCAAAATTCTAATCGGTTTTCGAATCAAACTGAATTTTGATGCTTCTTTGGAGAAAGAAAATTCATACGTGTTTGTCAACTTATCAGAAACCCCAACTATTCAAGATCTATTAAACACTATCAAAAGGCGCTTCGAAATTTCAAAAGATATTTACATCGTGCTAGATGATTGTCGCTTATTAAATTCTGAAGATAATTCGGTGTTAATCGATGTTCACGAAGTAAAGTAAGAGCTTTTTTGAAAATATGTACCTACAATGTGTGTAATTATTTTTCGTTGTTGAAGAAACTGAATTTTCTTCCAGAATTGTGCCTTGTAAATTTGAAACAAGCATTGTTCTTTCAAAAACCTCTTCAAAATATGGAGTTCCCCGACGCGACTCATCATTCAAGTCAGATAATGTTGCACAAACCGTTGAAAGTAACGAAATTTCGGATAAAAACGAAGCAATATCGACACTCGTTGAAGAATTAGCGAGCGATAAAAAAAGAAATGACAACGTATTCTGTATGAAGGAAATCAATAACCGTAAATGTAAACGTTTTTACAGCAGTATCGCAGAAACCATTAAATACCTCAATCAAAATTACAAGTCGGAATTGGAAAATGAAAATGTGGCTACATTGGGAATTGAGGATCGTGAGAGAGAAGAAGAAATGAATTCCGGTGCCGTAAAGAAAGAATACGGTGTTGAAAACGTGGACGACGCTTCTTTTGAAAAAACTGGCGACGAATGTGTAGAGAAAAAAAAACGTAAACGAAAGCGAAAACATTCCAAAAAACCGGTAAAATTTCTCATCATTGTGAAGTGTAATTTTGCAAATGTCGATTATTGATTTGGTTCGCTGTTTATAGAAACCAGAATGCGATCGTAGTGAAGTAATACAAAACACTCGCGATCAATATACCGATTCTAGTATGGAAATTAATACCGACAATAATTTACAAACGAAACCTACTCGACAACATATATTTTTCCGCGTTGAAAACGATGACAGTAAGTATGCAATACATTTATGACAATTCGTCGTTCATTTCGAGTTATTACCTTACCTATTCATTCGAATTGTTTAATCAGGTGCTCAGGATGATCAACATCTCGCTGAATGTAATTTGGTAATTGATTCCTCCTCTCCAATACGTGCATGCAGTAAAAAGGCACGCAAGCTTGAAAACGAGGTCGCAAATGTAGAAAATGGTGCCGTCAATACGAACGGAATCGCCGATATTACGGACAGCGGCTCTTTTAGGCGTACTAATAATGAGGATTTCGAGAAAAAGTCTGTAGTTCTTGATTCTGTGACTGGGTCGAGTGCTGTTCCATGCAACCTGTTTTTTGAATCTGAAACAAAATTCGCCGATGAACCTGAAAATTCTTGCCTGAAACGTCTGGTATCCGAAGACTCCGATTCATTGCTCACAACTAATGCAAAATACCGACCAATGATTGAAAAATCCGCCGATTTGCAATCAAAGTGGTCGTTGAATAATAGTTTCTTCAGTACATTTAATGCGATTCCAAATAATCGAAGTCATTTTCAAACGAAAGAGTTGCCACCGGAGAATGTTCACCCGTTGTCTACTTTATTAATGTGTAAACAACTCCAAACTCCGGTTGAATATAATGTTCAATTTGCACCTTCGAGAAGCCGAAGTAATTCATGCATTTCAGTGGCAGGTAAAAAATCCGCCCGTAATAGTTCAATTATTGATCCGAATTCAACCGTTCCGATGGATAACGGCGATGAAAATTCGAATGGCGACGACGAATGTGAAGTACTTCGTCAATATAAAATTGTTCGTGACAAAGTTTTGATGCGTAATTCCAACGGAACGTGGAATATTCTCTCTGAAGAAGAGGCTTCTTTGAAATTACAACCTGTTGAAGAACCGTTAGAGAACCAAAGCATAACATTCCAGGTGAACTGTGAATTCTACTAATTTGTTTTCGTTTTTGAATATTGTTGAGAATGGAAACGTTTGATGTTTTTTTCAGTTGTTGTATTTGGGTCCGGATATGTGCCCGAGTATGAGTGATCTAATCTGTGGCAAAGTAATTTCATTTCAGAAAGATAGCGGCAGATTGATTGTGAATATTTTGCCCGCGTTTATTGATACCTTGCGTAAGTCGAAGGCAATAGCGTAGCCAAAATTTTCCCTGTACCTAGGAGATGGTGAAAAAAAAATGTGCTACTTAGCAAAACGTGATTGCATGAAGACCATACTAAAAAATTCACAAAACGCGGTTTTGAGGTGAAAAAAATAATAACTGGAGAATGTGCGTTTTTTGCAGCATTGTTTAAAGGAAACATGCTGATGCGGGGGTATTTTTATTTTTACAAAAATGAAGTCTTAATCGAGGACTGAGTACCTAACTATCGAAAGAAGGTCACCAATCGTTTGAATATTTTGACGAATCATTTCCGAACCATGATCAGGGAACTCATCGTTTCATTTTTTGGCTACGCCGCGCCACTGCGTTACTTGAACGTTGAATGCAAACGATTCTACAGTAATTTTAGTTTTTCTAATTAGATAATATTTTTTGCAGTGAAAAGTTTCAGAGAAGATTCATGTTTACCTGATGAATTGGTGCACATCACGGAAAACACATACCAAGTATCGTGGATTGCAGTGAAAAATCCTCGACTTTTAATGTAGGTAAATTGAAGCATATTTTTGCGTTACAGAATGAATAAAAATGATGTTTAACCGAGACCAAGTGTATTAAATGTGATTTTTTATACCTAATTACGTAAGGTTATATTTATGTTTTTAGTGTTCTTCGTTTTCACCCACTAAGTATTCGTTACCTCTACAGTTATGTGGCTACACATTACCATTCAAAGTAAATAAGAATATTTTGGTTTGGTAATTTGGTTGACCTGGTTTGTCTTTACTTCTCTACTTAACAATTATTCTTCTCGATTGTTTTAAAATCACTAAAAAAAAGTGGCACCTTTTTGTCTGTTGGTGCCCCTTCATAACTACCAAAAGAATTTCAAAGTTTAATCATAACCAACGGACAATAATTTTGATATTTTATCAAGATTTCGTTGCGATAGGCAATACCTACTATCAATCGCACAAACTTGGCAATGGTCTTCTGTGTACCATTATTTTTAGGAGGTACCTACTCTTGTCCCCAAGTTTTCAAATAGTATATTATGCAACTAGGGAGATAAAGTGATTTTCGACGAATTTTGAGGTTTATTTCCCTCGCTTCGCCCGGGCAATAAACTTCAAAATCGTCGAAAATCATCTATCTTCTGACTTGTATACGATATTTCTTGTTGTAGAGAGAGTAAACGGTGAGTTTGAGCATTCGAGCGATTCGCGAGAGGGAGTAACCCTCTGCAATGAAAAATGTGTTTACTGTTTAAATAGGTACCCATCTACTAAGGGGTTTGAAAATAAAAGTCGGTAGGTAGAAAATAGTCACGAAAACTCAAACATCGCCACTTCGAAGCAAATGTTATCCTCTTTTTTGATTTCGTAGAGATTTAGGCGTTTTACTGATGTATGCGTTAGACTCATCCTGAGAACGTAACGTAACTTTCGGTGCGTTCGTTCACATCCATATGACTTGTAATTTTAACTTCTTCATTATTTTCAATCTTCTTGATTAATTTACGAGTTTCAAAAAAGATGAAAAGAAATATTTATATTTTAACAAAATTATTTCATTTTTAAATAATTGGTGAAAATGAAAATGAATTGACAATGAAAAAAATATACTTACCTATATATATTACTCTTCATAATTAATCAATTATGAGTATCATTTTAGTGAACATATTTTTTTACCTCTCAAATTGGTCAAAAACGACCCCTTAGATCGATATTATAGCTCAAGAATTTGAAAAATGAAAATTTTCATTTTTGCCCCTTCCAATTTATACGGATAGGCAACTTCACTCGCGCAACATGCGCACTGAAGTGGGTACATTTAAACTGAATGTTAAATTTTGACAAAATAAATATGTTTTGATTGATTGATCGATTGATTGTTATTTGAAGCGACAAAATCTCGATTCGGTTGGACTTTGGCACAAAAAGTACCAATTTCACTAGGAAAATATAATACGCTGAATGGTCCATCTTAAATTCCTATTATACTGAAATTGTTGAAATGTTTTAAAACCTTTTATTGAACAAAAAAATATGAATGGAAGACCTGGGACTATCATTATTTTTGAGGAAACGTCGATTTTAGACTTCAATTACGATTTTTTACGGAAACTTGGCAACCTTACGGGAAGATCAAATACAAATTCGTAAACAGCGACTTTTAATTAGCCATAATCGCCGCTTTGAACCATTGTTTAGCTTAAAAAAACGTGAGATAACAGGTTTCTAAAAAATTCGATCTTGCGCCTGCAGAATTACAAATATGCAACACCTCGACTAGTCAAAAGGTCCATTTCAGCGGAGTTTTGACGCTTAAAATCGCCAGTTTCACTAAGAAAAGAAACTATTGAAGGGTTTCCAACTTCTGATACCAAAATCTTTGAAAATTTTTGAGTCCTTTTACCAAACGAAGAAAGTTTATTGGCAGGTATTAGATCTCAGGGCATGTTTTCGAGCTCGTAGAATCCATTTCCGGTCTTGGTTTTCCTTCATAGTGCGTTTTTTAAAAAAAAGGAAATGTAGATTTTATGTTAAATCTGCGGCTTATTTAGGAAAGTTGGCAAACCGGCGAAAAAGTAATTGAAGGATACAGGGAAAAGGCAGCCAGGGACTTAGATGTAATCTTTTTTAAATTTACGCCTCGGTCCCTTTTCTAATATACAATTTTTGCAATTGGCTGCTTTTTTCCTGTACCCTTCAATTACAAATTAGTAATCAGCGACCTTTAGTCATTCATAAATGACAATTATGTAGGTACTTACAACCGTTTCGCTTGAATTACGTAAATACCTACTTAATAGGTTTTCTAAAAAGTTTGATGTTGCCCCTGCGAACGTGAATACTTTTCATCGTTTATTTTCAATTGATTATTAGGTACCAATAATTCTGAAATGAAATGCCAAATTTTTCCAAATATGTATCTCTCTTTAATTCTTTTAAAACTCGTAAAACAATTTAGGTACTTACGAAGTTGAAGTTCCAAGTTACGTATAGGTATAAATGTGAAATGTGATTTTTTTTTCATTAGCTATATTTCTCATTTTCATTCGTTTCAACACGTGAAAAAATACCTTCAGGTGCGCGTATTTTCGCAATAAAAATTTATTTATAAAAATCAACACGAGATAACATTTTGAATAACACAATATACGCGTAATAAGTATTTCTTCAGACAAAAATACGAACATAGAACAATGTTACAAAAAATCATAAATAGGTACATATGTACAGACGTAGATGAATTTTCATCAAACAATCGAAACACGAATTTAAAAAACAATTGAAGGGGGTATGTAAGTGAAAATATGTATGTACCTAATTCAATTTTGATTATTGCGCGTACTCAATTCTACAAACGTATTGAGTATGACGTATTATAACGAAAATTCGTAAAATGATATGTACACGGTAAGTGAACTATAGGTAGCTACCAACAATATTTTAAAAATAAAGACCCGCGGAATAACAAGAAAATCTCGCTTCAGTCGCAAAAATGTGGAGGATTCTCATTTCGGGTTTTCACGCAAAAAAAAATTAGAACTTGACATTTCGTTCATAGGTAGGTCTATAATCAACAAAAAAAAAAAAATGAAAACTCTGGGTTCTACGAAGCATTTCTCACTTATTCGTTTCCAACCCGGTAATAAATTGAATGATTCTTTCAACTTTCAACGGAGAAATTATCTCCTCTCGCATTCGCGTCTAAAAAAAATAGGTACATATATACATGGTGTAAGATGAAGAAGGAAAACAGGCAACACGAAACATTAGGACGTTTGCAATGCGACGGTGCGAGTGAGGTTATCCATTTTAGGTAAGACTACATAACAAATGAAAGAACAAAAATAATGACATGAAAACAGAAGCAAATGAAGGAAAAATGCGTTGCAATGTAACACGAGTAGACATACAATCTTAGATACACAGATGCTATATGTATAGGTTTAGATATACCTACATAAATATCTACCCGAGTGCCCTCCTCCCCCCCCCCCAATTGTGTTCGCAACTTCTTATCGCCCTGTAATATTTTCGTAGAGAAAAACGGAACGGTAGTTGAGTACCTAGATAGTACATATAGGTGTACCTACCTATTTATTATCAACGTTTAATATGATATTAATCTGGTTGGAATTCCCTCTCAACAAAGTAGAATAGGTAGACACTGAAGTGCCTAAATTGACGTTGAGGTTGGTCTGCCAGAAAATTAAAAAATAAGAAAAAGAAGTTTAATCAGAGATGAATTCGAAAATGGCGTAATTTTTGACTTGGACATAAGAAGGTGTAAGCAATAATGGGAAAAATTCTTGAAAAATCGTGCTGGAAAAACAAAAAGTGGGTAAGTACCTAGGTACTTATGTAGGTAATGTTTGAATTTAGCGTTTTGACAAAACACTTTTGATTTCATAACATCTTATATAGGTAGGGTAATCGAATCGCCACTGACTTTGAAGACTATGGACTGCTAGCGTATCATCTGCCATGAACCTAAGGCAATAGTCGTGACGTCGTAAGAATTATTCGTCGGTGAGTCGAGGTTTACCCCCTGTACCTGATGGTACTCAAACAGTTGAAAAAGAAGAAACCACAAACAAAAACGAACGAGTTGTTGCGAGTTATAACTGATTGGGAAGAGCACAGGTCAGTATAATAGTAAGGTAGGTAGGTACCTACCTATGTTTTTATCCTTTTCAATATTTACCTACGTGTACCTAGCTGCCTACGTATCTACCTCCAGTCCAGTTTTCCGTACTTCATTTTAATCGTGCTGTTAAAAAGAAAAAGAAAGAAAAAAACGAACAGGTGTGGATTATATTGAGTATAACCACCAGGTGGCGGTTTTGGATCTCAAATTTTCTCCCCAACATTTCTTTCAAAAACAACATTTTTGCGTAAAACTTGAAAACTTGGTGCGATTTGCGACGTTTTGACGGTGAATTTTTTAGTAGGTAGCGAAGGGTTACGATTTCCTAAAAAGGAGGATGGTTTGAGGTGAAAAACACGAATAATGGCGTGATTTTTTTCGAAACTAGTCTTACACTGAATAGTGAATACTCATGGCTTCTCTATCAATGTGGCGCGGCGGTTAGAGAAGCTTAAAATTCTAGGTAGGTAGGTAGGTAGGTAGGTACATACCTACTTATGAAGAATATGGTTGGATTTCAACTTTCAACTCAAAAGGTATCACATAGCTACTTACAAAAAAAATAATAAATAAATAAATAATAGGTACATAATATTCGTAGTAATAATAATAGGTACCTCGGAAATGGTTAAATCGAGGATCGACTGTACTTAATAATAGGTACTCGTAAATTTAGATGGATAGATAGATGGGGTGCAGGGTACGGGTAGCAGATCGAGCGAGACCAAGAACGACACCTAAACGAGGTACCTCTATTAGGTTTAGGTACCTACGAAGGCGCAGGGGGAGGGGGAGGGGGAGGAGGAAAGGAAGAAGGAAAGATACGTAGGTAATGTAGGTATGTATTTTCGCGCGACTTGGAATCGGGCGAGCTAGTCGGAAGAGTTAGATTTTTTATAGCTGAGTCGGTGGTACATTCATTCGCATCGCGCCGTTTCTAACTTGTGTTTCTTTGGCGATCGAGCTGTCTTTAGCGTCGCTGGTGACGGTAACGTTAGATCTGGAAGTGAGCGCGGTGGAATGTTCGATACGACTGACCAACGGTCCGGTCTCGCCCAATTCTTCGTCGTCGAGCGCGCCGCCGTGGCAAACGATGGCCGCGGTGCCTCTGGCGGTTTTCATGCGTTCGGAGCCGTTGTTGCGATGCTTTCGCGGGAATACGCTGTTCTCCATGTGCAAGGTGGCGTTGACGTCTTTGCCGGCGGCGCAAGTGCACGCTTTCAGGAAGCTTTTCTTGAAGTTGTCGCTGAGGAAGGCGTACAGTATGGGATTCATGGCCGAGTTGGAGTAGCTGAGGCAGCCGGTCATGAGGAATATGCTGACGGTGACCTTGGATTGGCATTGCTTGGCCGGCGTGAATATGAGGGCGACTTGCGTGACCCAGTAGGGCAGCCAACAGCAAACGTACACCGTTATCACGGTCAACACCAGCTTGGTGACCTTGCGGTGCGATCTTTTCTTCTCTTTGGATTTGTTTTTGGGGCCGACGGTACGCAGCTTCTTGATGACCAGCGAGTAGAACACGAAGATCAAGAGCAGCGGAATGGCGAAGCCCAGAATAAACGAATAGAGCGTGAAAGCCGCGTGCCCGCTCAGATTCTCCTCGTCCGGCCACAATATGTTGCAGCTGCGTATGTTGTTCTCGTCTATCATGGTGCTGGAATATATCAGCACAGGGACCATCAACAACGCGCTAACCGACCACGCCGAAACCGATACCATTTTCGATATGAACGGCGTTCGAATTTTGGGCGCGGTAATCGGATGGCATACCGCCACGTAGCGGTCGGCGCTCATTATCATCAGGAATATGCTGCTGGTGAATTGGTTGATGCTGGTCGAGGCCATGTAGAATTTGCAGGCCACGTCGCCGAACGGCCACGACTGTACGTGCATGACGACCAACAGAAACGGTATGCCGATCAGGAAGCATTCGTCCGCGATCGCCAGGTTCACTATGTACATGTTGGTTACGGTTTGCATCTTGGAAAATCTCAACACCACGTAGATGACCAACGTGTTGCCGAACAATCCCAGAATGCAAACGATAACGTACAGCATCTCGGCGAACAGATACAGCTTCGGCATGTCGTTTTTGCAGTTGTCCGTATTATTCGCGTACGTCGCGTTTTCGCTCAACGATGAATTCAACAAAAAAGTCTCGTTTCGATACATGTTACGTAGGTGCTTAAATGTTTTCTTCGCTACGCCCGCGCCCGCGCCCACGCTCACGTCCGCGCTCGCACCCGCGTCCTACGACCTGCAACATTACAAACAAAACCGAAACAAAACGTTAGTAGGTCCTATAGGTAGTTAGGTACCTTGAAATTGAAATTACAGTGAAGTAACAACTATCGAATAAGCTGATTTAATTTCGATATAATATGGTACTGAACAAACGAGTAAAATGTAACTTATATAATATCGTTATGGAATAGGATACCTACTTACATCCGAGAAAACTGAAAGAACATCGAAAAAACACCCCCCCCCCATTTGGTAAGGTTAAGCAAAGTCGGCGTTCTTGGGGCCGATTTGGGATATTTTGACCTCCCTGAACACGAATATGTCATTACTTTTGAAATCCGACTATTAGAAGTGCCCCAAATTTCGAATTAAAACCCCTCCTGTTTACCAATATTTACGAAAAATACCCCGAAAACGCAGTTTTTTGCTCCTACATCTCACACAACGGTCAGAAACGAATTTTCAATACGATATTCGGATAGTAGAGGTCAACCCCGATTTATTGACTCGCATCCGAGCTTCACATGTCTTCAAGGGGGGGAGTAGGAGGTGCCACAATATTCGGAATTTTGAGGTAAGTAAATGGAGTGAGAACAATATAGCGTGTAATATGTCTAAACTTACCCCTTGCTCCCAAACGTGAAAATATTGCCAAATCAGCCTTTAACAAACCCCCTCTATATTTGAAAAAAATTCTGGGAAACCCAACTTTAAAAAGAAATTTAAAAAATTCTTGTTAGAAACAAATGTCTCAGTTCTGGTGTAGGGAATTCCCTGCTTATCCGTCCACCCTCCTAATTTCACTGAAGTGTTTTTCCAGCTTGCTGGTTCACCCTGTGTAACATTGCATCATGCTTTCTTGATTGATGTTGTCATTCTCGAGATGTTTTCATGTATTCTTGTTCATGTGTAGCTTCTCTGTGGTTCTCGCTGCGTTTCCGCGTTTCCCCATTTCCCCATTTCCCCATTTCTCCAACGTTTCTGTTTTATATTCGTCAAGTTCACAAAATTAATTTTGTAAATGGTGAGCCGTTATTATTTTTTTGAATAACTTTTTTTTATAAAATTCATTTTTTTGGATAAAATTATATTTTTTTGTAACACGTTCTATTTTTTATTTCTTCGAGTGTTTTTTCAGTGTACGAGTAGATACCTATTTATTTTGAATTTGAAACACTACGACATTATGACCGGACCACGATTGGCTCGCAAAATTTCACGAATAACTGCGGCTGTACTGCCTCCTACAGGAAACCGCGCCCTTTTTTATTTTCTTCGCATTTGTTCGCTCGCAATTTTTTTACGAGCACCTTAAGAAATAAAATTTGCGCAATAAAATATCAATTAATTAATATTATACTCATTTTAGGTACGTCGATTTTATTGGTCGTTTCCGAAAGCACGAGTAAGTATACAATATCTCATCTAAGCGACGTGACGCGACGCGACGCGACCCCACAGACGCGAATCGAAGCGTAACGTTTCAAATTTTACATTAAGGATGGATGTGCTGATGCAACTTAGGTACCTACCTATACATATGGGTATAAAAATAGTAGGTAGGTACTTAAATACCTAATAAGTAGATATCTCCATCCCCTTTACCTAATTTATTATTTACGTCTATAGATTGTTACCTATTCTGTTTTTAATTTTCAACTACCTGTAGTGACATTCAGAAGAGGACACAGTCCCATGAAATAAGCAAGAAATTCAAATAAATAAATAAATAAATATTTTTATGTTGTTTAGGTTTCTGGAGAGATGGCAGTATTCAGTATGTACTATAATTTCAGGGAAACGCAAGAAGTGAGAGGAAGGAAAATGAGTGAGAGGGGAGAAAAATAATAAGCAGGTAGATACCTACACCTACCTACGTATCACATAAGTAAGCTAAGCACCCATTTATTAAGACGAATCTAACAACTTGCTACGTACACTACTACTCCTTGTCCTTACTTTGCAGTCTTCAGCACTCCAAAAATGTTATATACACATATTGCATAACTCGAAAATTGCAGGGGCTACTCTGAATCAGAAATCGTTTTTTTACTTATTATTTCAATTTAAATGAAAAAAATGAATTTGTTCAAGAAAGCTCATCTTTGACAGCTGTGGAGCTGTGAGCATCTATATGCGAATGAAGATGAGCTTTCTTGAACAAATTCATTTTTTTCATTTAAATTGGAATAATAAGTAAAAAATACGATTTCTGATTCAGAGTAGCCCCTGCAATTTTCGAGTTATGCAATATGTGTATATAACATTTTTTGCTCCTCTCCACGTGTTCTACCCAAAGGCCATAATAGTTTATGATTTTATGGGAATTTTTTTCGCCCATTTAAAATAGTTACATGGTAAAAATTTAAACTTTGATCGCGTAGGCCTAGGGCTGTAATCAAAACGGGCACCTAAGGTTTTAGTGGTGATGTTCTACCCCTACGTACTACAAGTTAGGCTACATTTCATTTAAATCCGCGTGTGACAGTTGTGAAGGTTCCCCAGTAAGTAAATGTGGATAGGGATACCTAATACTACATATAAGTAGAGACTAGATATTAATAAGTATTGGTATACGGTCGGTATAGGTAGGCAGTATCAAAAGTTCAACGCCAAGTCGTAAATTAGGTACCTACCCGCGGCCCGCAGTCATTGGAAGTGCTGCGAGTTGAAAAAAAATCATTTCTGATCAATTAGGATTTCAGATGCTAAGTATAACAATAAATTTTCGCATTGTCGAGTAAACGCCGAACGTTTATCGTGCTGGGCCAAACGTTTAGCACGCAAGGCTAGCTTATAAATCACGCGTCCGCAACACACTCGGTTATTTAGCAAAATAATTGTACCTCTACCTACTACTCACTGGCGGATGGCTATTGGCTATTGGCTATTGGCTAGCTGGCTAGCTGGCTAGCTGTACGTTGGCCGGCCGCAGCCGTACTCCGTAATCAGCAGCCAAGAGTACCTACTTTTGACACCACATACGACATACGAGTAGATACCAACATTACCAGCTTACATACTTATCGACCTATACATAGAATAGTTACGCTTGCTGCGGTGAAGCGAAAGAAAAATGCGTTCTACATTTCGAATTGAAATAGTCGCAGAGAAATCTTCAATTGTCTCCCTCCCCGACCCCCGTAGAGTTAGCTGGAGCGTCTTGAAGTAGTTGAAGTAAAGCTACAATCTAAAAAAATCGATGTTTTTTGCGTTTAAAACCCAAAAATCTCTATTACGTACCTATTTTGACATGGATACATTTTAGGGCGGGGGGGGGGGGGGGGGGGTAAACTTTGAAAAGCGTTACGTGACGCTAGTCGCTACGTTGGAAATGAAATAAAATTTTAGATTTGGACATTAAGTACCTATAATAATATCCCGTCGTACAATTTTTTAAAGTTTTACGATAAAATGCGATATGAGCCAAATTGCATTTTTGGTTGCATTCTGTATCACTTTGATCAGCTTTCAATCAAACTTGAAATCGCAAAACTATATTGTTAACCCTACAACCGGTGATAATCAGCCTACAAATGCAACGAATAAGTAAATTAATTAATTAATGAAAAATTTGAAAGTTTGCAGCTTTGAAGTTTAATCGCGAACAAAATTTGGTACCATGTGTAGGTAGAGGTAGGTACATATATGTACAGGGTTTATACTTGATTCGGGCACACCGAGTGAAAAAATTGTTTCCCTTTTTCGTTAGGTATCCTATTTAAATAATATGATGGCCTAAACTCAACTTTGATTAATAATAAAAAGTTGGTTACCTTCGACAACTATTTTCGATATAAATATTATAACTCGTGTTACTTTCATATTTATTTTTACCATTATCATTTTTGTGCTATCGTGAGAAATTTTTCGCTGGTGTGCTCGAATCAAGTACCGGTATACACCCTGTATAAGGATACCTGGATACCTAAAATTAGGAAAATCGCCTAAAAACGTAAAGGAAACTCATTTTCCGGGTCCATTTCTACCATGAAGACAAATTTAGTACCTACCTACCTACCTACCTACACGACTTTACGCACGCAGCATGTGAAAAGTCGATAAAAGAAATTTGAATCTCGCGGAGCGTTTGGATTGTTTAATCTGAGTCAATTTTTTTCAGGAGAAGCTCAAAATCACAAAAATATGAGGTAGGGAAGTCGTTCGCACGAAACGATTCTTTATGCTTACCTTCTTCAATTCTCCAATAATTAAGTATTTTTGATGTTTCAAGTGTTATTTTTTTAATTCCTTAAAATCAAAATACCTACTTGATACATTTAAAATTTTTAAGCCCTTTACTTTGGTTCCAATTGGTAAAAAATACAGAAAAAAATAAAAATGTCTGGGTAACTTCAGAGCTTATTTCTAGAAAGGTAAAAAAAAAAACGAAAAAATAGAAAATACCAAGTGTTTTGCTTACTTATTTATAGGATTCTAGGTAAAAAAAAAAAAAAAATAGGTAAATGGAAAAAAATTTCTTAATTCAGCTTATTTTTAGGTAAAAAAAAATAGAAAAAACCATCCAGGTAAAAAAATACGAAAAAAATAAAATGTCTTCTGCTTACTTTGAGAAGAAAAAAAACGGAAAAATTACCATGTCATCTTTACAGCTCATTTCTTGGTTAAGAAAAATCAGTTTTTTTTCACAGTGGACACATTCCATAATGATTACATATTTTATATTTTACAAATTGCAAATTAATCAGCAGCAGAGGATTAATTTTGTTATAAAAAAAAGATGAACACAAGATCTCAAGATGTATACAGGAAAACAGAATCGTTCAGTGCGAACGACTTCGCTACCTCATATTTTTGTGATTTTGAGCTTCTCCTTTTTTTTCAAGTCGCCGATCAACATGTGAAAACCAATCAGATTCGTGTTCAGTAGGCCAGATAGCTCCTTTTCATGCACTTACTTGATTTCAGCTTTTCAGCAACAATACTTACCTACATATCTAGATTTTTGTAATTTTTCGGTGTACATATTAGGCGATTTTTCGAAACTTAAACCCCCATAGCTTCCCCCTATATCAGATTTAGGGCCTGAAATTTTGGCTGTGGAAGTTTTTGGTGATGCTCTACAAGCCTGTGAAAAAATTTTTTCATTCCGCGTGTCCGACCTCGGGTAGCTCCCTTGTAAGTACATATAGGTATTAGGTAGTAGGTACTTGTAGATATTTCAAAAGAAGACGTCTACGTAAGTACTAAGTACATACGTAGCTACAGCTTACCTGTACACATTAGACGTGCTAACGCGAGACTAACTCGCTCGTCTTTATTCGATTCGTATCAAATTGCTAGGTAGTTGTACGTATAGTAGGGCATGCGGTTGGTTTTTATTGGAAAATTACCGCCAAAAATAGCTTATTTCGAGTAAAATAAAACGCTTTTTACGAGTTTCGAACGCGCGTTTTAATTTTAATAGTTTTTCGGTAGACTTTTTACAACCTTAGACGTACGAGATTCGCAAGCTGGGAATAGTTTTTATAGCTCGACGACGCGGGACGAGATGCGACGCGACGCGACCGACGCGGTAAACACGCATACGAGAGAGACACGAGGCATGGAGCATGGAGAACGGAGCCGGGGGGGGGGGGGCGTGCACGAATTGATGAAATTGAGAAACAGCGCGAGAGTACAGATCTGTAATTGGAGAGGTGTGCGCGGGGGAGATGGTATTAACTGAGGAAATGGGAGACGTTTTCCAATGCAATGACGAGTATTCCAAGAATATTGGAAACGCTGCGAAATTTTAATTCTAATTCTCGAGTAGGTATTCCGTTATGCCTAGGTTGGATGCGTTTCACCATGCTTGGGCTTCGCAAATACGTACTGTAAGAATTTAAAATAAAATTTCAAAATCTGAGCGTTCTTTTTTTATTTTTTATTTTCACTTCGAAACGATACGGTGGGCGCGGCGCGGCGTGGCACGGCACGGCGGGTGAAGAAGGAGCAAAAATGTTATAGGAGCGCGTTTCAATTCAAATTCACTCGCTCGCAGAAAGAATTACCTACAAAAATCGGAGGTGTTTGATACGAGACGTAATTTCACGCGCTTCTCCCCAACATTTATGCACATCCTACACGTAGGTAGCTACAGCTAGGTACTTACCTGAGTAGCTTAGCTAGGTACGCAGCGCAGTACCATACAGTACAGTACGAGTACGTACACGTAGGTACCTAGCTAGCGCCGCGCCGCGCCGCACCGCACCGCGTCGCCGGTGCGAGAAAAATACCTACTTGGAAATGCTTTTACGGTATAACAGCGCAGCGTTGTTTTTTTTTTCACGTTTTTCGTTTCGTTTGGTTTTACGAGCTCGAAATGCGCAAATAAATTGAACAAATTCTTCGCCTAAAACGAAAGCGGCAACAAAAAAAGTACGTTTCGTTTTAGCCTACAGACTGATTAAAGTTATCTACCACGCCACGCAAAAATTCCAACTACTCTACCAACAACGTTCAGCAAACGAAAGGATGCCGAGATGCCGGATGCCAGACGGTTTTATATGTAGGTACTACCTACGTATTACGCGAAATACTTTCATTTTCTAGAACCAACGTTTCAAAAAAAAATTAAAAAATGGAATTTTTATTAAATTTAAGGTAGGTAGGTAGGTAGCTTTTCCTTGCGCCTCTTTCTCTTTTTATCCTATATCCACTCAAGAAGAGGCGAGAGAAATTTTTCTAAGCCCTTCTTCTTGAGTGAGAGTGGCAGACCATGGTGGAGTCAGCTGGTTTTCTTCTCCCTGGCTTCATGTTGGTGTCACTTCCCTTTTCTTCTCCTCTATATCTTAATTCTATAATTCGCATGCTTCAAGCCTCTTAATTTCTTTTATAGTTACTGTTACTGATACTGTTTCTTCCCCTACTCCTTACTTCTTTCTCCAGTTTGTTTTTGCTCAGTTTTATTGTTTCATATTTCTCCTTACTTATTTCCTTGTTATGTTTTACTCATCTTTACTGTTTTCACATATTTTATTGATTCCCTCTTTATGTACCTATTCATTATCTATTATTTTATTATTTTCTTTAATTATTTATTCGCGTTACTCTCTTTTTTTTTTTTTCTTTCTTATTATTATTTAATCACTTCCTTCATTATGTTTTCCCTCTACTTATAAGATTATTCTCCTTTATAATATGCTCCTTTCAACAATTCAAATGCTTCACCATTCCCCTTTATAAACCTCCGGTATGCAAGGGGATGGTGTGAGCTTTGTAATATTGTAATTTATACCAATAAATGTTTTGCACGAAAAAAAAAAAAAAAAAAAAAAAAAAAAAAAAAAAAAAAAAAAGGTAGGTAGGTACGTATTGTTGAAAATGCTTCTAGCTTTCTACGGCTACCTTTTGATCCGTCATCGCTGTCGCGGTTCACGGTAACGTGTAAAAACCATAAAAATGTGAAACAAAACCGCAAGTACCTACTTAAATAAAATTAGGTATGTACCTAGCTACCTGCTCGGGTACCTACTACCTAGCACCTATGTAGGTTTCTCTTCGTGCATCTAGGTACTAGGTAGAGGTACTTACTATCGGACTCTGGTATAGACGTAATATTGTAAGTACGGTACCGCGGCGCGCCAATTTCATGAATTTAGATTTCTTAGGCGCCGCGCCGCGCCATCTTGCCAACAACAACGTGATTTGATTTTTCGCTAGTGTAGGGCGATTAATAATCGATTAATCGAAAAATTCGATTAATCGGTAAAGATAATCGGAATAATCGATTAATCGGCTGATTTTAAGTTTTTTCAATAATGCTTCGAAATTTGAGTGGAAAAAATGAGGATTTAAAATTTTTGAAAAAAAAATCGTTTTGTGAATACCAAGGGGTGCGAAACCCAACTGTAACCATAATTGTAACCCCTAAAAAACCACTTACTATTGATCTAAATTAATAATGTTTTCGTTTTTGAATTTTTTTTTTTGAAAGTAATGTCAACAAATAGGTACATAAGGTACATAGGTAGGTATTATATAATAACGATGATAAGTCTAAAAATTTATCAAAAGAGCAAGAAATGGGCAAAATGCTGTGTTTTACTGTTTTTTAATGAATTATAAACTGGAATAGAAAATGAACCGTCATTATTTCAGTAAGCCATGATCCCATGAAACAAAAAATGAGAAAAATAGATTTATTTTTCATTTTCCTATTTTTCCTTTCTCTATAAAACCTCAATTTCTTGTGATTAAAAAATTGCCTCAGAAATTGAATTGTAACTACGATTCAGTTGATTTTTGAGAGTAGGAATCAAGAAGTTTTGAGCTTTTTGTACCCTAAATATTTCCTTTTAAAAATTTTCACCCCATCATCCCACCACAGGCCTGTATAGATTCAAAAATGAATTCAAATCACCTTTTTCGCAACTAAAAATGTCGAAAAATAATCAAAACCGAAAAATTTGGTTTGTTTTTGATTATCACTATTTTACTATTTTAGTTTTTTTTTTTTCGTTGTTTAAAATGCTGAGAAATAGGTAACTTTTTTTGAGTTTTTGAAACCCCGCTGAAAAAAATTATAATCCATCACTGAAATAAAAACTGAAAAAAAAAAACTGTAACCCATAACCGAAATAAAGCATGAATAATCTACATATAACCCGTAACTCTAAAATTTGTTTCCAGCATGGTTACGGTTTTTGGGCGGGGGGCGCCTCTTTTTAGGGTCTCCCAAACGCGATTAAAAATAAAATTTTGAAATGAGGGACTGCAAAGAAATTATTCGTAAAAAATTCTAAAAAAAAAGAATTAACCTGCAAGGGAATGGATATCTGTCGTGGGTACTAGGTAGGTATGTTGAAAGCTGAACAAATTTTGTTCGGAAGATTTTTTGGCCAACATCGAAAATGAAGGGGGTACATACGGGTCATTCAAAATAAGTGGACTTCAAAAATTTTTAAATTTTCTTAATTTTGAATGGCCCGTAGAGGCGTAGCCCCTTCATTTTCGATGTTGGGCAAAAAGTCTCCAGAAAATAATTTGTTCAGTTTTCAATTTCAACCTAACCGTAACCACATGTACATAATCACAACAGTATTTTATTTACACAATTTCACACTTTTACAGAGAGCCATGAAAAGCTCCGAAAAGACCCGATCACTATTCGGGTTTCAAGTCCCGGTCCCGGTCCTGGGGTGCACGCCTGTAAGCGATAGCAAAAATCCGAAATAATTTATTTCATCGCTCTACAGTTTCCTTCTTTCAGATGCTGATAAGAGGTTAAAAAGAGTTGAATGTTCACTGACCGAAGCGATTCGCGCGATCCGGATTATAAATTCCAGATCAAGTGTCGGAAGGAAGTTGAAAAGCCATTCAGCCGCTGCCGCTGCCGCAGCCGTAGCCGTAGCCGCGTTAAAAGTATGATATATGATACGCGTTATCTTCATCAATTCTGTTAAAAAGCGCTTTTGCGCTTTCCTACCCGTCCCGTCCGTTATTTCGCGATGGCGATGACGATGACGTTGACGCTGACGTCGTCGATGGTTCGCGTTCGCGTTAATGGATTAACTATTGCTCACTCGGTAGACGATTTCGTAACAAACGACTTTGCGGCGCGGCGCGACGGTAATACGACTACAAACGGGTATCTGCCATGCCGTATCACACGCGACACCGAACTATCACCCACCACCCACCACCCACCACCCACTACCCGTTCATCCATGCGTATCTATTTTCCGGTGGGCTAATTGCTTGCTTGTTTTATCTAAAAATTGAAATGGAAAATGCGAGAATAAGAAAGCAGAAATGTGAAAAAGGAAAAGGAAAAGGGAAAAAATTGCAATAACCGGTTGTAAGGTTACTCGTTGGATACACACACACGCACACGCACACGCACATGCACAATTGCAACGGATATCTACCGTACGTAAAATGCGAAACACATCAGCTGCGCTGCGTATCACGACTTACCGTAGCCATGCCGCGCCGCGCCGCGCCGCGTAGGTCTGCTACGGGGTAATGTACGTTACATATTTACGGCGAACAGAGTATGCAATTCTATTAACACTTAATGTCGCGTATCTCGTTTCGCGCATTTACGGCGAAGCGGTAGGCTATTTGTAATTACCTAACGCTCACGATTACGATTACGATTACGATTACGATTATGAATACGAATACGATTTAGTAAACGTGCGAACGTAAAACCATTTTCATATCCACACCTGATTCAATTTCAAACGTATTTTTGAAACGTTCCTCATAGAAAATTATGTAGTACATAGTAATACTAACGTCACTACTGAAAAACACACTAAGTAGTATCTTTTTCTGCAAGTAATGCAGCATTGTCGCTAGCAATGTTTTTGTTTTGTTTTTTTGTTTTTTTGTTGTTTTTTTTTTTAAATAGGGAAAACTCATACCTAAATAGGTATATTCAAAATATTGCTCTTCTGATATTTAAAATACATTTCTGCAGTAAAACAATACGAAAACCAAAAATTTTCGTCACGTGTAGGGCTCGAACCTATGACCCATGACCTTTTCAATCCGGTATCTAGAATCTATCACTCAACCTACTGATCCATTTCATCAGTTATAGAGGTACTATTACATTCTAATTTTGCTACTCTGGATTTGGAATATTTTTAATAATAATGCTAGTGTCGAGCTGTGCTATTCCATACCAACTCGAACCAAATATAAAGCCCGGTCTTCCAATTTCGCTCAATTTTTTTACGAGTTCCCCTTGATGGTTTATTGACATAAACGCGATCATTCCCCTTCCAACCCTCAAGGGGGCTGGGAGGTGGGCCTTGTAATTTTTATGCAATTGCGAATTTTTGCCAAATTACTCAACTTTGAAGGCTCATATCTTGTGATCGAATGAGTTCATTTCTCGAATTTTGGCGAATTGTTGAAATTTCAAAATTACCCCATCGCTCAGCAAAAATAAGTAAGTAGATACGAGGTGAAGTGAAAATTTTTCGTTTTTTCAGGCCTAATAAAATGCGAATATTTCTACGCATCACGGGTTACGATTCGCAAATAATTCTAAAATCCAACCTCGCCCAAACACGAAGTAGGTAACATGTAAACACGCGACATCACGACGAATAACTTGAGAAAATATCTCATTAGGTAGGTATCTGCAGACATGATTCGGCGATTTTAAAAAAACATCTAGGCGCAATCCTCGAAAGTGTAGAGCGCCTCCTCCTTCCGGTGAAAAAGTTTAGTTTACTTTTTTAAAGGTAACAACTTTTTTTTTTCAAATGACGGGCCTGCCGGATAAATATGGGACTATTGGCGAAATTGGGTAGCTAGCTGGGTACCCCTACACTTCTTCACCCCACCCCACCCCATCCTCTACTCATTCGATAGTATAGAAGAGATGCAGAAATGTGAACAAAGAAATTGGACGTCTCGTCGCGTCAAGTCGTGTAACTGGACGCGGCGAGTAAAATGAAATTAGGAATTAGGTAACTACGCTTAAGCGTACGCGTACGCGCGCAGGGAAAAACGTGTACACGGTACAAGTAGGGAAAAACGTGCTCGCATCGCATTGTACCCGAGGGAAAATACATACGTAAATTCATCGGGCTGACTTCTATTCTAAACGACCGAATTGGTTAGAAAATTGACTTTTAAAGAATAACATTACAAGACGCAAAACAACACTACTGCGTACTGTGTAAGTGTGTACACCGTCCGTCTGTCCTTCCAGCCAGCCAAATACGCCATCTTCATCTACATCCAACCATTTTTTTCACAATTTCTACGTGAATATCGCAACGATCTCGATTCGTTTATAAGATTTCTAAACAAATGGCCCATCCGAAGCGATTAGCGATCGGTCACCTATAAGTCGTACCATCGAATGTGAAAAAAAGGAGGGAGATGGGCCTGGGGAGGAGGGAAACCAAAATTTCACTCATTTTCATGTGCAATATATCAATATATGTGACCCCGGCAGACAAAACCAACCTTAGGTGTCAAATTTTCGTTTTTCACTTTTTCCCAGATTTGGGTTCCCTGAACCCTTAGAATTAATATGAAACCTTCCCGAGCACCCTAAGTGATTTTTTTGATAGGTACTGTAAACAGAAGAACTGTACATGCACCTCAAAAAGGAAATGTTAAAAAAATTGACTTTTTTCAAAAAATTTATATTTTTTACAAAATTATGCAAAATTTTACAAAAACAGTTTCAAAACTTTAAACGCGATTATCTCGGAAAGTTGTTTTCGGACATAAGGACGGTTTTGTCTGCCGGGGTCACATATACGTTTTCGAGATCGTAGAATTCGAATATGAAAAAATGTTTAGGGGAGAAAATCAAAATTTTACTCATTTTCATGTGTGATACATCAAAATTTATGTTTTAGAGGTCGTAAAAAAAAATCTGGAAGTATTTTTTGGGTGAGATTGGGAGGTGAGGAGGGGACAAAAATCAAAATTTTACTCATTTCTACGAGTGATTTACTAACGTGCACACACATTTTCGAGGTCGAGAAATTGAACCTGGAAGAAAATTCTATGTCCTCAGAAACATATATTTTGATATATCATTCGGAAAGTTGCAAAATTCAAAATTTTTCAGGTTTCGTCCTCTCTCCATTCCAATTTTTCATCCCTAAAAAAAAAATATTGCCAAAGTCGTATTCTACGCTCTTGAAAATATAGATTTCGACATATCACTCGAAAAAATTGAAAAACTCAAGTTTTTCCAGGTTTCACCCCCTCTCCATCCTAATCTTTCATCCATAAGGGAAAAATATTCCCAAATTCGTATTCTACGCTATCAAAAACATAGATTTAGCCGCATCACTCCAATAAATTGCAGAATGAAAATTTATTTTAAAAAAAATTATATCAACGATTTCAACCAAAATTTCTAGTTTTTTGAAAGAAAAATGAGCGTGGTAAGGGCAGTCGGACTCAGAAGGCAAAACATCGAAACATCCGGTGATAAACTATACCTAAACATATCTCCGGGCCCAAGAGAGAACGCGCGACACGGCGGGACGCAGATACTTTCATACCAATAAAGACATACATTTTACTTCAAAACTGGTAAAGTTTATAGGCCCAATAAGTTATCAAATAATCATGATGGGTGAAAATCGACCACAGGAGGTGAAAGTACTAACTTTGAGGAGTCTATTTCATATTTTGAACTTTAAAAAATAATAAAACGTACACGAAATACGCGCGTTTGAACATCACCCTTATAAAACCGAAAAAAAGCACACTGGATAGTTGACGTTTCGGACTGCAGTACGGACGTTGGGTAAGGTGTCCGGCCAATCCGATACTCAATTTGTACTCTTAATTTGAATACAATACCATACTGTATTCGTAAAGTTCATCCGAAAACTTTTATTTTTTCAATTTCACCCATTTTTTTTTGGGGGGGGGGGTCTGTGGCCCAGTGTGGTCGCATCTGTCGCTTTCATACCACAAAAAAAAAACAAAATTCCATTTCAAAATTGTATCACAAATTCAAGTCACATAGGGTAATAAAGGAATAAACCTAACAGAGGTTGAAGTACCTAATACACATAACAAAGTTAACCCGAACACAAAGCCAACCCGTTTGATCTGAAAATGTCAACACAGCAGGGATTCAAATAAAATATTTTATCCTCCGACCTCCAGCTGAGAATTATGATAAAATCGCATCATAGAAAGTTGACCAATCACAAGTCTTCAAACTTTGAACTCAATGTTCTCGACTTCGTTCTAGATTATCACTTTTTTCCCCCAAGAGCTACATTTTCGAAATTATTTTTATGAGGACTTGCAATTTTTTTTACATAGGTATTGTCTTTTCCTTGAAATTTTTCGATTTTTTTCAGTATTATATTTTTGAATTTTCAAGTCATGTCTTATAATTTTATTGTCAAAATTTCGAATATTCATCACTTGGGCTTGGTTTTTTTTTACAACTAACCTTACTTCTCGTAAATGACAAGCTTTTCAGAAAAATTCCTCGGAACCGAAGTTGTACAGCTTTAAATTCCTCATCATCCTTTCGGCCTCTGTTTCCTCTACGAAGCACCGTTCACTAGATATTTTCGAAAAACTGAATAAACTTTGAACTCGAAAAAAGCTCAACTTTCAATGCACAGATCGACTTCAAAATTTATTCAGCTCTTCTCCTATAGTAAACATGTCTAATCACCATAAAAATTTCAAGTCGATCAGTCATTTCTAACGTCAGTTATCGCGTCAGAAAGAAATGTTCCAAAAATGAGCTCTAAAGTTGAAAAGCTCAGCTTCCTGTACGCAGAATTGTACCAAAAACTAATCAGCTATTCTTTTACGTGATCTACACCTACTCGTACTCGCTAGAGCGGCAAGTCCGCTAAAAAGGGGGGGGGGTAGGTGTACTATACGTAATAAGTACCAGGTACGGGTACGGGTATTAGTACATATAGGTAGGTACCTACGTGTATGTATGTAGATGTACTAGGCAAGTAACGCATCGCAGCTGGCATGCTTAAGTGAGTATACTTAATTAGGAAGTACGCGAGTGTCTACTGTCTACTGCCTACTGTCTAGCTAAGTAGTTAACCGTACCATACGTAATACGTACGAGTATATCCAACCTACGTTGCGCGACTGACGATGACGTATGCACGTTGATGGCGCGGCGACGCGGTGGCGCTGGCGATGGAGCTACTTGAGTTAATAAGCTGAGTACTTGGTACATTCGTAATAAGTGCCTTATAGAGTACGGAAGCACGAGAATATGCATACGCATTGAATTATGTAGGTAGGTAGGTAGGTAGGTAGGTAGTATGTACCTTCTGTACTGGTACCAACTAAGTACATAGCTAGAGCTACATACGAGTAAATATGTATGTACATATGTACAAATACATACAGTAGGTACATTTACAATGTACATATAAGGAGAACAACGCAACGCAACAGCTACGCTACGAAAATTACTTATTTTTAAAAAGTTTACTCGCGTTTTAGGTTGGTGTGGCGCGGTGCGGCGCGGTGCGGCGCGGCGGCGTCATTAAAAATTTTCTTTTCCTTTCCAATCTAATCCACACGTATACGGATTACGGAATAGAATTTCATCGAATAAAATAAATTCACCAGCTCGGACGAAAAGTTTCTTTGGCTCATCTCAAAACTGGAATCGAACGTGTTAAAAAGTTCAGCACAAAGTTATTACGAAAATTGAATATATATTTTTTCAACTTTTTCTTCGCTCGCTTGCTTATCAACGAGACGAGGTGAAACGAAACGAAACGAAACGAAACGAAACGAAACGAGACCAGACGAGACGACACAAATAGAACAAAAAGGCGCGACGTGGCGATCCCAATACCCAATGTTTTTCTACATCGAAGCTCGAGCTTTCTATGCACCATAATTATCCAACCCGGAGATCCGCCGCGCCGCACCGCACCACGCCAGGCCACGTTGATGTCAATGTCTCGTCGTTGGCGCTTTTTCCTCTCTCCAACTACCTGCCATAAACGAATCATGTTGGTAGGCGCTTCTAACTATAAGAATCTATTTCAATTTACATAAATATGTACGTAACTGCGTATGTAGGTGCTAGGTACCTATGTACTACCTACACCTAGTACGTAGTACCTACACCGCACCGCACCATTGCGTCGTAAAAAAACAAAAAAGATCACACATACGTTTCACATTACGCGCGTGCAACTAATAAGATTTTCAGTGGAGTCCTCCTTCCTCCTCCTCCCCCCTTCACATTCTTCTCAAACATATTTCTTTTCTCAAAGACAACTCCGCAAGTACAACTACCACGTACGACGTACCACTAGAACGAAGAGAAAGACGGTGCGACGGCAGGATGGGAATTGGGGATTGGATGGAATAAAAGAAAAAACGAAAAGTTCGCTATCACAAACGAGCGCGCCGCTCGTCGCTCGTGTCGGGTTGCATTAAACCGTACTACATTGCAAAAGTCCCGTACCGTACCGTACCGTATCGTATCGTATCGTATCGTATGTATTACGAAATGTAAAAAATAAGAAAAGCCGGAGATGATGGGAAAGAATAAGCAGAAGAGAATGGGAGAAAAGAAGAAAAGGAGGAAAAAAAACACAGAACACAGTACCGGAGAAAACTTAATGGAACGTAATTCAATTACCGCCGATAAACGAATAGAAAACCAACTCGACGTTTTCCAACTTGTATACGCAATATTTTTGCCGAAGAAAACTTTCTAAATCTGCGTAAAAGCTTCCGCAGCAAACTCGCCAATAAGCAAATGTGTTCGGGCACCAAGCCGAATCGGCAAAACGAAACATTGCCGCCGCCCCCCCCCCAAACGCAACTCCAACTTCAACTTTTGTCACCCTACATATCTTCGCTGGGCCGCTCGATCGCGTAGGTACCTCTGCCAACTTGAACTTGGTAGGTACCTACCAAGTTTGCTCTCGTCAATTTATGGTATTTACTACGTAGGTAGGTAGGTAGATTGGTAGGGGAGTTGTTCATTCATTTTCGCAATTTCGCGTAATTTTTCCACAATTTGGAATCTTATCATTGTGACTGGTATCCCTAAAAATATTTTTATTTGCGCTATTGAATTTCAGCCCCTAAAGTAGATGGGGGGGGGGAGTAGGTTGTTATTTCAAAAAATCTCCTAATACACCGAAAAAATTATAAAAATCTAAATAACTCGCCCCATATGGCATTTAGGAGATGAATTTTATACCACGAATTACCTCCGGTATAGGCCATCTGGAGATGGGTATGTCGTCAGGATCTGCAGGTAACACCTCGAGGGTGAATTTTCATTCATACCTTACATGTGAGAAATGGAAAAATTTAAATAACTCCTCAACTTATGGCGTTTAGTATTAGGTGATTTTTTGAAATTCAAATTCCCCTAACTCCCCCCAAGCTAACTTTAGGGGCTGAAATTTTTTGGCTGGGGAAGTTTTTTGTGACGCTCTTCAAGCCTATCAAATAATTCTTGTTTTTGGGGTGTCAGACATCGATTATGTCCCTTCTAAGTTAATTTACAAATCCAGCCCGGTTGCTCAAAAAAGTGACAAAAAATATGCTACAAAAAATTCAATTCATTTGAACTTCGTCCAATATTTGATGGGGGGGGGGGGGTGTGATACCGATTGTGACTCCCCACAGTTCAGAGATTTCAAAATGAAAATTATTGATGATAGCATTCTCTATGGTAAGTAAGGGTTATTGGTATTTTTTCGCTGATTTCAATGAGGTTCTTTCAGCTTCTGTAAAATATTTGAAAGTTGAGCTTTTCATGAAAAAGCTGAATTTCCAGTTTTAAAATAGTTTCGATATTGACGTACTTTCCAACAGCGCAAATAAAAGGATTTTTAGTGATACCAGTCACAATGATAAGATTCCAAATTGTGGAAAAATTACGCGAAATTGCGAAAATGAATGAAGAACTCCCCCTCTCCGTTTTTTATTTGATGGCTGGAGAAGAAATTTTCTCCTTTATGGCAAAATCGGAACTTGGAAGAATCGAACCTCCGTTGATGCATGATAAAATGACCTATAAAACTCAATGGAACCAATATTATTCGTTGGAGAAGACTTCGTGCAACTTCACGCACGTGTATCTCGCGAACGCAACGGTTTCACGAGTCGATGTAATGACAAAAAATGTAGTAAATTTTATGCAAAACATTTTTGGTCATTATAAATTTGATCGTAAGTCCAAGTCCCTTAGTTCTCAAGTTACAGAGCAAAATAGGAAATTTGACCCGACCTGTCAATCAAAATGGCCGCCATTTTGTACCTGAGGCCAACTTATTTTTGGCAACCCATAATTAAAATGTTCTTTAGGATGTCTCCTTCAAGAAAAAACAGGTCCCAGAGGATCGGCAGGGGGTGCAGGGTATCCTAATGTCCCCTGCCGGACTAATAGTATAGTACACAACTTACGTAATAGGTACATAATACAGGCAGGTACGTAGGTATTAGGTACCTACCTATATGTTCGCCGCACCGCACTTGTGTGACGCGACGTGCGAATGTCTCCGTAAACAGTACAAATAGGTACCTATGTAATGTACGTAAACGTATAGGTAAACTGTTGAACATGAGTAAATGGCGCGGCTGTGGCTCGGTGGAATTTTAACACTTTAATACGAGACCGCAGATGATTGGAGACCTAGGCGGACTGGCGGAGGCCCGTCGCGTCGTGTAATCGTCTATGTAATCGAATATTTGTCTCTTCCTGGTGGTCGGTTACGGGCTACAGCTGGCCGCGGTATCGTTACCGTATGGCGTACAGTGCGGCGCGGCACGCCGCGCCGTATACCTACTTACAAGTGCGAGTACACACTAACTACAGGCTTCGTACTTTTGTTTACCTACCTACCTACTTGATACGTACTAACGTAAGTAGGTACATGTATACTAGGGTGGATCGCTAAAAAAAAACATATCTCAGATTTCAACCAAATTCGCTGGAGTTGTTGGGTCATCATCGGAGACTACCCAAAAAAATTTTAAGCCCCCTAGGTGAAGAGGGAGGGGAGCTAGGGGCTCTTAAAGGGCACCTCCTTTTGAAAAAAACGCGGTTTTTTGTGTTTTTTAGCTCGAAAATATGGCGTACGATTCACGAAAGAGCACTAAAAAGGTGCGATTTGAGTTTCTACACCCCCCTGAGCAATTGCCGCTCCTCGAAAATGAAAACCCATTCTGCTACCCGGGGGTCCAAAAGTTGCAGATCGCGAAATTTCAATGTTGTGAAATTGTATTTGGCCTCGAATTGATTACTTTGACACCGGACAATTTTATAATTTTTTTTTCTAATTTTTGAAGAAAATTTCGAAAATTTTTTTCGATCAGTGTGACCAACCGCAAATTGTAATATTCAAATATATGGGATTCGCGTTGATCTGATCATGTATATCTAATAGGGTGGATCGAAAAAAAAAAACATATCTTAGATTTTGACCAAATTTGGTGGGGTGGTTTACTTTGAGTGGGAGACTTCACAAAAAATTTTGAGCCTCCGAGGGGCAGGGGGGAGCAGGAGGTGCTCAAAGTGCACCTCTTTTTGAAAAAAACGCCGTTTTTTGCGTTTTTTAGCCAATCAAAATTGTGTGAGAAGCCTTAGTAAAACTTAAAAGATGCGATTCGAGTTTCTACATCTCCCTGAACCATCGCCGTCCTCCTCCGATCAAAATTCTGACTGCTACCAGGGGGTTGAAAAGTTGCAGATTGCAATATTTCAATAATATGAAATTATCACTAAGCTGGAATGATTTTTTTTTGTCATCGAGTAAGTGAACAAAAAATTTTTTCAACCACTAAAAGTGAATTTTGAAAAAAAAAATTGAAAATTTTGTACCCCAGTGCAGCCAACAGCAAATCATAAAATTCCAAAATACGGAATTTATATCGACTTTGAATTGATTATTTTTTCGCCTGAAAATATTATGTATTTTTTTTCAATCACTGAAAGTATATTTCGAAAATTTTTTTCAAAAATTTTGTATGTCAGTGCAGCCAGTTGCAAATCGTGGCATACTACACACCTATGGGGTTTACGTTGACCTCAAATTAATTTTTTTGTCGTTTGAAAAATACACAATAATTTTGTTTTCAATCATCAGAAATTAAAAATTAAAAATTTTTCTTTGAACATTTTGTACGTCAGTGCAACCAGTTGCTAATTGTGATATTCTGATATTATGAACTCGAATCCATTATTTTTTCGTCAAGTGATTGGACAAATTTTTTCTCCCAATCAATAGAAATACGTTTCGAATTTGAGGACTTACTCGATGACAAAAAAAAATCATTCCAGCTTAGTGATAATTTCATATTATTGAAATATTGCAATCTGCAACTTTTTAACCCCCTGGTAGCAGTCAGAATTTTGATCGGAGGAGGACGGCGATGGTTCAGGGAGATGTAGAAACTCGAATCGCATCTTTTAAGTTTTACTAAGGCTTCTCACACAATTTTGATTGGCTAAAAAACGCAAAAAACTGCGTTTTTTTCAAAAAGAGGTGCACTTTGAGCACCTCCTGCTCCCCCCTGCCCCTCGGAGACTCAAAATTTTTTGTGAAGTCTCCCACTCAAAGTAAACCACCCCACCAAATTTGGTCAAAATCTAAGATATGTTTTTTTTTTTCGATCCACCCTATTAGATATACATGATCAGATCAACGCGAATCCCATATATTTGAATATTACAATTTGCGGTTGGTCACACTGATCGAAAAAAATTTTCGAAATTTTCTTCAAAAATTAGAAAAAAAAATTATAAAATTGTCCGGTGTCAAAGTAATCAATTCGAGGCCAAATACAATTTCACAACATTGAAATTTCGCGATCTGCAACTTTTGGACCCCCGGGTAGCAGAATGGGTTTTCATTTTCGAGGGGCGGCAATTGCTCAGGGGGGTGTAGAAACTCAAATCGCACCTTTTTAGTGCTCTTTCGTGAATCGTACGCCATATTTTCGAGCTAAAAAACACAAAAAACCGCGTTTTTTTTCAAAAGGAGGTGCCTTTTAAGAGCCCCTAGCTCCCCTCCCTCTTCACCTAGGGGGCTCAAAATTTTTTTGGGTAGTCTCCGATGATGACCCAACAACCCCAGCGAATTTGGTTGAAATCTGAGATATGTTTTTTTTTTCGCGATCCACCCTATAGTCGGTACAACGAAAGAAGGCACTTTTCCCCTATTCGAATCGTAACGCGGAAACCAACGACGCGCGTTGATTTCAAATTTCGTCCAATCACAACTCAACGTTTTCAAATTTTGTGGTGGGAGAACGTAGGGGAAAAGTGCCTTCTTTCGTTGTACCGACTATAATACATACCTACTGTATGTACGTGGGTAACGAGTGGACGCTATAATAAGTAGCAATGTACCTAGCTACCTACGTAGTAGGTATGTATATGTACTAGGTATAAAATGATAAAAAGAAAATCGATACCTAAATAAAACAGATAAATTTCATATTTCAATGGGTTCAGTACCTACCATATTTAAATAAGCGATGGAGAAATAACGAAGAAACTTGAAAGGAAAGAAAACGTTTGCGTATATACATATTTAATACATGTACTTAGCAGAGATGAACCAATAATATTAATAATAAGGGGTGCGCAAATGGTCCACTCCTCCATCAAAGTCGGAAATTTTCTCTAAAATTTGGCAAATTTTGATGAAAATCGGTAAATTTTCTTGTAAATTGGCAATAATTTTTTTTTCAAGTTCTACCTACATAGTCCTTGCAATAAAGTGGAAACTACGGGAGCACGTACGGGGAGCAATAACAAAAAAAAAAGGTCTAGGTGGTCTAGGTACTTACCCAAACCTAAATGCGCAAGTAAAAATATAATATGTTTCAAATGCGAGATTTTGAGATCGCGCAATACCTACGTACTCCGATGCTTCGTCGGTTCCTAGGTTCCAACCTTGGTTCTCGCTTTCGCTCTGCAATTTCCCCACTTGAAAAGAAAGAAAATCATCCGGAAAGTACGACAGTACCCCCCACACCTTGCCGCGCCTTCCGTTCGTAATGGTTACGAGTTTTTCATCGCTAGTTGCTCATTGCTCATTTTTCACGCGCATCGGTTTTTATTGTCGTTTTAATGGTTATTTAATGAACGAGGCGAAAAGTCATTTTGATAATACTTATACAAATGAAGTCGACGAACCGCGGTAGCGGAGCGGTGCGGTGCGCGAGACCGTGCCAGCGTAAGCACCCACACATTTTGCAATGAAAGTTCTACATACCTACACAATATGTACATTTATAGGTAGATAGTTAGGCAGGTTAGGTAGGTCTGGGTAAGCGTAGGTAAGTACATAAGTATGCGTAGATCTTGGTGCTCCACTCTCACGTTAGTACAGAGCTGAGACTAAGGAACGCCAGCGATCGCAGCTGATCAAAATTTGGTCGCTAACCTCTCCTAGGGCAGCTACACTTTTTTTTTTGCGAATATTTATTTGGATAAAAAAGTTACAAAGTGTCAATGCTCACGCCACCCCTTACATACCGTGGGTCATGGGCTTATAAACACCTGAACCTACACCTACACCAGTACATCGCTACTTAGGGAGGGGAAGGTGGGGCAGGACGCAAATCGAGTTATTGCCGTCTGTGATGTGGGTGAAAAATTTCTTTTACGTGATTGGTGGATGGGTATCACTTCGACACAAAACAGAAAAAAATTACAGACCTGAAAGATTGTCTTTCTAGGAGTTATTATCAGTAATGTGATTTTACGTGATTTTCGTAAAATTCTTGAAATTTGATTTCCGTGAAATACTTAACCTTACCTATCATGTTTTCAAGTTCTAAAAAAATATTAAGGTAATTTTTTTGTAATCTACATTCAATTTCCCATCGATTGAAGTATTTGGTCGACACATTCCTCTATATTTTCTTCCCAGTACAGTGCGCTAAAGAAACGTAGTGCAGGTGGGGCAAGATGCAAATTGAAAATGGGGCAGGATGCAAACATTGTTTTAAATACAAATTTTTTGAAAAAGTCACATATGGAACCAAACAGGCTTCAATCCATATTCTTGTGATATTTTGGAAAAATTCTTGTGATATTTTTTAAAAAATATCACATTTTTGCTTTAATTTTCAGGCGAAATATCAGAAATTTCAAAAGTTTGCCTAAGAAATCGGAAAATCAATTAAGGCATCAGAAATTATAAATATGGATGAGGTTTAGAACTCCTCCATCCAACAATTACACTTTTATTTAAGTCAGAGTACCTAAATCAGACCAAAAAATTGTGATTTCTCATTATATCTTTACTGTTTGCATCTTGCCTCATGGCATTTTGCAGGGCAGGATGCAAAAAAAGTTAAAAAATTCTGTAGGGTTGAGGTATGCATCAAAATGGAATTTTTTCAGAGAAATGAAAGGCAAATATTTGAATTTAAATTTGTTGCAAGAATCAGACAATTTGGCTAGTTTGAATAGGTTTGGCAGAACATTGGTCTAGGTTTATGCATCCTGCCCCACGTTCCCTTACTTACTGTTCACTCGATGATCATCTCTAGTTGCGTGGTCATTAACTAGTCGTGAAGTCGCCAAATTTTTAACCATCATGTCCAGCAGCCCAGCCTAGCCCGGCGTAGCTCAGCGCGGCGCGGCGTGTATAACATTTCTCGCCGTTTTGGCTTCTCACGTGCTCATCATGCAGCAGGTTGGAACTTTTGGAAGTACCTGCCTAGGTAATTAAGAACGACGACTAAAGCGTGGAGTGACTGCGTGGCCAAGCTAACCAGATGAGAAGGAAACGAGCGGCGTGCCGCGCCACGCCACACCACACCACACCGATTGGTTGGCAGGATGGTGATGGCGATTGCGATGACGATGAGACGCGGTGAGGCGCGGCGCGGCGGCGACCATTTCCGAATTTCGAGCAACAACGAAGCAGGAAAAACGTTGAAAAACTCGATGCTTTCGTAGTTAATGGCTCGGTAGTAATTAAATACTCGAAAAAAGGGTATTTAAAATAAATCACGCGGCGCTCCACCACCCCGTCCATCAACGAACGTCCGTTGCGTCGCGTCGCGCCGCGCCGCACCGCGCCACGCCTTTTAACCGGATAATTATACCGGAACAACACAATTATTTGCGTTGTACAAACACAGGCTCGGTCGCAATTTCGCCTTCCGTTTAGTTTTTGCCGAGGCTGCCGGCTGCTGGCTGCTGGCTGCCGGCAGCCGTTTACCCGACGCCGCGTCGAACATTTGTTATTTTTCAAACTCTTGCCTAAATTGACTCGCTAATAGCGGCGTTATAGTTTTCACTCTTCAATTAGTCAACACCGCGTAATTAAATGTTTAATTAGCTTTTGTCGACGCGATTCGCACTCGCGTTTTCATCAGATGGCGCTAGCGCTGCGCTGAGCCGAGCTGCGT
This sequence comes from Pseudococcus viburni, assembly GCA_033439095.1. Lineage (NCBI taxonomy): Eukaryota > Metazoa > Arthropoda > Insecta > Hemiptera > Pseudococcidae > Pseudococcus > Pseudococcus viburni. The sequence goes on along the minus strand of JAVBJF010000600.1, from coordinate 62,408 downwards.
TTTCGGTTTTTGGCATACGACGCGACGCGAAAAAGCGACGCGCGTGGCGTTCGTCGTTCCGTGTTTGAAGGTACCTACTACGAGTACACTATTCAATTGTCTGATGCGAAATAACAGAATTGGTTGGTACCTACCTAATTATACTATACTCGACATATGTACCTAGGTGAAAAAATCGTTTTTTTTTTGCTTTTTTTGAGATATAAGTCCATTTTGAAGAGGCGAGCTGAAAATTATTAGTACGCGAGGAATTTCACCTCGACAGGTTGAGGCCACGTTGCCAGACATTTGCGGAGTCCAGGTCTTACTATGTTGTTCAGGAGGTCATTCCACATAAATAATGCGAAATTTAGCTTTTCAAGAATTTTTATCAAAGTTCAAACTTAAAATCACTCTATTCGCATTTAAATTTGTAGCGGAAAAAATTGCTTCGTGAGGCACCTTGCAGCACCGCACCGCACGGCACCGCACCGGATAGGTGGAGCCACTCCCTTACTGACTTGGCTGCTAGTTTTATGAATTTGCGGTTGCACCATCATACGTACACTTATGTGCTTAGTACTAAGTACGAGTACTTACACTTAGATATATTTACTTATGTACATACAGGGACAGAGTACCATTTTCCATTAATATCGCACCATCCGAATACCCGAATGAGCACCACCACCACCGCCACCACCTTCAGCGCCAGGCCGCTTATCTAGCATTTAGCTAACAGTTATCTAGAAATATGTACATGTACGTCCAGCCTTTCGTTAGCTTTAGCTATACGGTGTGGTGTGGTGTGGTGCGGTGCGGTGCATCTATTACGCGAAAACTTCTTGTAAAACGAATTCTAAATTCGTTGTTAATTGTTACTAAAAACTTATCGTCGTGTTTACTGACCCACGACGAATAACTTGGCAGCTTTTTCTCGCTTATGCGGCTAGCAAATTGTTAAACATAAATTTTCGACTGGATTTTTTTTTCTTCGTTCTTTCTCCGCGTTCAAGTTTTTCCATCCGAAACTAAGTGCTTTTTACTAGGTAGGTAAGTACCTAAATATTCGCGCCAAAACAATTGTGTCAATAGTGAGAGTGTACCGCATATTATACGTACGTATATGGTAAGGTACATATACATACATATGGACCTAGTAAGTGCACCAGATCCAACCTAGTGCTCAACTAGCTAGCTAGTTACCACCAATCGCGTATCAACGATGCGGCGGGTGGGAGAGAATGTTATTTTATCTTCTTTTATACGATACTTTTAAAAAACACGCACGCTATTTTTCGTGATTTTTCTTCCGATCCACCCTGATGTAAAAAATAGGTAGGTAATAGGTAGAGATACAAACTTCAAGGTACAAGTCCATTTAAATTTTTTTTTTCAAAAACACTGGCCCTGATTTGAAGTGGATCGAATCCACTTCCAAACGTACGTTTTGGTTTTTTCTAAAGAGACAGTGGTAAAGACCCGCAAACAATTTTCAAAATGGTGGCGTTAATATATACCAGGGGTGGTGGACCGAATCAAACCCAGAAGCCAGAACCAAAAGAACCAGATAATTTTGGAAAAACCTGAACCGAACCCAAACCCGAACCTGAAAAACTGGAAAACATGAACATTAAAGAGAAAGAAATTCCTATTTTTCTAAATTTAATTCGAATTTGGAAATTCAAACCCTTGAAACTGATGAAAAAAAAAAACAAAAAAAATTAATGAAAAAAGAGAACAAGGACAGTATGTCCCGTAAGGACAGCATGTCCTCATAGGACATTATATCTGAGCAGGGCAGTATGTCCTATATGAACAGTAAGTATATCCCAAAACTCATAGGACAATATATCTCAATAGGACAGTATGTCCCAGCAGGACAGTATGTCCCAAAAGAACAGTATGACCCAGAATGACAAAATGTCCCAATAGGACAGCCCCATTAGGACAGTATCTCCCAATAGGTCAGTATATCTCAATAGGACAGTATGTCTCAAAAGGGCAGCATGTTCTCATAGGACAATATATCTGAGTAGGACACGGTGTCCAAATCGAACAGTTTGTGCTATATGGACAGTATGTCCCAGCACAACAAAATGTCTCAATAGGACAATATGTCTCCATAGTACAGTATGTCTCAATAGGACAGCATGTCCAGCAGAACAGTATGTCCTATAATATAAGACATACTGTCCTGCTGGGACATTCTGTCCTGCCAACATGCTTTCCTATTGGGACATATTGTCATGCTGGGTCATACTGTCCTGTTTGGTCACACTGTCCTTTTGTGACATACTGTCCTGCTGGGGCATACCGTCCATATAGGACATGCTGCCCTACTCATATATATTGTCCTATGAGGACATGCTGTCCTGCCGAGTTATTCTATGTCAGTTCGTTCACAAAGTGGAAAGTGGGGTCGGCAATTTTTTTATTTTTTCACATTTTTGTAAAGCTCGATGAGAGATGACGAATGGCGCAAACCGGAGCTCTCCAAGTCTTTTTTGAAGGCAGTCATGAGCACTCAAAAGTTTTGAGGTAGAGTTGGATATGGTAAATTTTTGAGCGTTAATAACGCAAAAATTATGATAAGTAGAAAGTTGAAACTTTTTCTAATGTGTAGGGCCTTTGAAGAGCTTTTTGGTGATTTTTTGAAAATCAGTGTTTTCACTTTTTTTTGATTCCAAAAATTTGCTGCGGGCATATATATAATGGTACAACTTCACGTGCTAAGTAACATATTATAAAACTGAGATGGCGTTATTTTTTAAACTCTTTATCAAGTCGGTAAGGGCAGAATTCGAATTTTAAACGTATTTTAAGAACATGAGGGGAGGAAGTGACAAAAAGCCCACCTTTTGGGTACCTACATAACATTCAAGATCGGCTGGATAAAAATAGTTTTGTGGACTAATTTTTAATAGGTAGGTAGGTAGGTAGGTACCTACAGATGGGAAACAGCTGATGAAGAGATAAAGGCGGACGCGGACGCGGATGCGGATGCGGACACATTTATGTACTCGCGTAGGTGTACCATAGGTTACACGGTACACTGTACTCAGCAACACACTTACCGGTACCTAGCTACCTACGTACTTTTAGATACTATATTTGGGTACGTTACGCGGTAGTCGTACTGTCGTAGCGGTAGAACGCAGTACGTAACGTAGATACTCTAATACCTATACGTACACTTGCACGTGCACGTGCACGTACACCAGAAATCAAGCTATATCGCTTCAACCACCAATAAAGAGTAGAAACGAGGTAGTGCAAATGAACGAGCACAAGACCAAGACCAAGACCAAGCCCAAGCACGTAGCCTAGATGTCACGTAGGTACCGTAACCGCAATTGCAGCCGCAGTAGATGGTATATACATATTATAGGTACATAATGTATATTAGGGTGGATCGCGAAAAAAAACATGCCTCGGATTTGGACCAAATTTGGTGGAGTGGGTCTCCTAGATATGGAGACCTCCCAAAAAAATTTTGAGCCCCCCAGGTGCACGTGGGAGGGAGCAGGGGGTGGTCAAAGTGCACCTATTTTTGAAAAAATCGCTGTTTTTGTGTTTTTCAGTCACTCAAAAGTCGTGCGAGAAGCCTTCGTAGCACTTAAAAGGTGCGATTTGAGTTTCTACATCTCCCTAAACCATCGCCATCCTCCTTCGATCAAAACTCAGACGGCTACCAGGGGGTCGAAAAGTTGCAGATCGCAAAATTCAAGTAACATTTCGAGCAAAAAATGGCGCATTTTCAGGGAAGAAATGGCCAAATGAAAAAAACAATTCGAAATTCCTGTTCAGCAGGTCAAAAATTCAAAATACCCCGATAAACACACTTTTCGCGATAATTTTACTTCAAGTCTGAAAATTCATTTTTTCATAATGAAAAAGCGGTAGGTAAAAAAAGTGAATTTTATCATGAAAAAATGAATTTTCAGACTTGAAGTAAAATTATCGCGAAAAGTGTGTTGATCGGGGTATTTTGACCTGCTGAACAGGAATTTCGAATTGTTTTTTTCATTTGGCCATTTCTTCCCTGAAAATGCGCCATTTTTTGCTCGAAATGTTACTTGAATTTTGCGATCTGCAACTTTTCGACCCCCTGGTAGCCGTCTGAGTTTTGATCGAAGGAGGATGGCGATGGTTTAGGGAGATGTAGAAACTCAAATCGCACCTTTTAAGTGCTACGAAGGCTTCTCGCACCTTTTGAGTGACTGAAAAACACAAAAACAGCGATTTTTTCAAAAATAGGTGCACTTTGACCACCCCCTGCTCCTTCCCACCTGCACCTGGGGGGCTCAAAATTTTTTTTGGGAGGTCTCCATATCTAGGAGACCCACTCCACCAAATTTGGTCCAAATCCGAGGTATGTTTTTTTTCGCGATCCACCCTAATGTATACATAGGTACAGGAAGAGGTAGGTGGTGGGTGCTGGTTGTAGTCTGATTGGATGGTAAATAATATAGGTATTGAAATATTTATTTGGATAAAAGTTACAAAGTTTCACTACTCACGCCACCCCTTATATACCGAGGGTTTATAAAGGGAGGGGCGGAGCAATGAGTTGTAATTATAATAGATTATGACTTAAGTAAATAAGGGATGAGAGAGAAAGGGAGAGAGAAAGATGCTAGACCTAGACGTACACCTTGACGTCGTAGCCATAGCCGTAGTCGTTGACTTACGAATAGCTAAATAGTAAATAGATATGTACCTATTTAGGTAGGCACTTACGTTAGATATGATTGCGTGTGGATCGTGGACCGACACCGAGTCGGTAAGTACATACATAGGTAAGTGGAATACCTACCTTCTACCTACTCCTTGTCCTTCCAGAGCATTGAAATAATTCAAACCCTCTTTATTTCAATAAATGTTTTCAATTATTTTTTTAAAAAAAAGTAAGTACGTAATGTATAATAGGTACCTAACGCTTTCGTACTACGCGATTGTATACCTATGTAAGTACTTAGGTACCAATACGTACGGTATGTATATACATTGTACATTGTACAAGGTATGTAGTTGTAGGTGATAAGCATTATTTAGTTGTGAATGCCAACGCTGCGTTGCGGGCTGCGGGCTGCGGGCTGCGGTTACATAGCACCTCAACCGTTTACTTACCTGCCTGCCTGCCTACCTACCTACCTACATAACAATACATTACAGAACGTTTACTTTACGATGCAACAACAACAACATCTTTACTAATGCCAACGAAAGCGATCGGTTCGTTTTGTTTTGTGAACAAATTGATCGGACCCAACAGCACGTACGAGTACAATTTACGATACCACGCACGATACGATTATATAACCAGATAACAGAATAGCAGATAGCAGATACCTATAGCCGGTAATACCGACGCGACGCGACGCTTTCAACTCGCTCACTATGCAGCCTGCCGCCTGCTGTATTTTGATACGCGCGATTTTTATAATAATACATACGAAATTCAAACTGTTGGTTCATCGTTTGGAAATCAGACCGACATTTTCTTTGACCGTAAACCAAATTTAAATTAATGTTTTAAAAAATTGCAGCAGCGCAACCAACTCGACTTGGAAAATTTCATACATCAAAATGCCGTTGGCAGCGCTGCTACCAACATTTTTTTCAAAATTTATTTTAGGCGACTGAAAATTTTTTTTAGTTTGATTTTGAGGCGTTCGATTGAACGATTATTTTGAATTCGGTAAAATTCAAGAATTCGTCGAATTCGTCATCTTCGACTTTTCAAATTTCAACACCCTTGTAGGGAACAAAAAGTGGTATCAAATTTCGAGGGACATCTTTCAATAAAATGTAAAAGCTCAAATTGCACCTTTTTACAGGGGTAATGGAGGTTTTCAGCTGGTGACATTGACGCTACCCTTGAATGGCAAAAAAAATCGCTTATTCCCTTACTTCCAAGTCTCTCATCTCCGTCCCACAGGGCGCCAAATGTAGAACTGGGGCGCTACGCCTCGATTATTAATAAAAAGATACATACATACGTCGGTAAATTACGTCTAAAAGTATGTAGGTACTTTCAGCCACTTTCGTTAAAGTTTGTATGTTCTTTTTTTTTGAAAATGTTGGAAAAACTGCCCCCTAACTGAGGTGGTCAAAAAGAAAAAAGTGAAATTTTTTCGAAATAACCGAAAAAATAATGCGGGTACCTATCGAAATATCTGTTTTCCAACAGTTTGTGACCACTCCCCGGGGTCAATTGACCGCGCGCAATTTCACGTCTACGCCAATTTCTCAGCGGATGACATTTTTCCTCGAGCGATAATTTCTCACGGGCGAAATTTTCCGCAAACGAAAATTCCTCTCGGACAAAAATTCCCCTTGCCCGAATTCTCGACAGATTCGTTAACAATGATGTAGGTAGGTTGTTAGCCCACAGCTCAAACAAAATGAGTCGGGGAACTGAAATTTTGGATGGAGAGTCTACATAGGTGATAGAGATATCTAACGCTGGTTACGGCCCCTGATCCCGAAAACTTGGAGTGGATGCTTTTCAATGGGACAGGAAGACGTAAAACAGGTCCAAGGTGAAAGAAATTTCTGAAATTTTTACCACTGATAAATATCGGTATTGTCTTTAACGTATCCAAATTTCAACTTGGCAGCTAATTCATGGCTAATTCAGGCAGAGACATGGACAATTGGACACATGGACATGTGACATACTGTAACATACGAAGAGAGTATCGAGCAGAGGTACCTCGATCTGCTTGGTGGCGCGGCGCGGCTTGGCGGTGCGAGGAGGGTTCTACGCTGTGTGGTGCCTAACAACCTATTACCTATATGTAGTGTGTGAATGGTATGGCGTGGCGTGAAGTGAAGTGGAGTGGAGTGGAGTGGAGTGGAGTGGCGTGACGTGCGAAGCGAAACGAAACGAAACGAGCCGGCGAATTAGCTAGGTATTTAAAGTAGTATTTTACTGCTAATTTCGTTATTTGTTCGCGCACTGCCGTGCCGATTTGGTATGTTTATGTTTGTGTCATTTTCACAGCTGTCGCTATCGCTATCGCCATCGCCTTTCGCCTTTCGTGTACCCATTAACCAGTTTCGAAATATTTTCGCAGAGGTACCTTAAACCTTTACCGTACCGCGCAGTTTGTAGTGTGTACATCGGATTCGCCATTGCCTAGGCCTAGTTCAATTACGTGTAACTAGTAAAGCAGTACGCAGTACGCAGTACGTCGTACGTCGTACGTACAGCGGTCGTAGATATTTGCGGCTAAGGTAGTAGGTACCATATTTACACAGTTGAAACGTGGACAGGGTAGTTTAGAACGCGAACCGAGCGTTAACACGAATCACTGTTCACTGAATAACGTTGATACGCGACTCGCGTGATCGTGTGATCGGCAATTTACGTGTGATCGCGAAATGCGCGCTTGAATTTTCGTTTTCTATTAGCGTACCTACTCCGCTTCGTCGTGTTACGCTTACGCCTACGCCTACACGTTATAGTAGTAGGTATCTGATACGAGTACAGCCCTACAGCCTTACAGCGTACCTTTGTCTACCTTAGACACTTACTTATTCACTCTCTCGGGCACAACAAGTACATATGTACCTACTGTATACCGTACACCGTACATACGAGTAGTATATACGTCTACCACTACGTACCTAGGTACCTACATATTTATTCATGAAAATTCGCCGAGCCGCGCCGCGCCGTGCAGTGCCCTTTAGTTCCGCGTACGCGAGTGTAGTGTAGTGCAGTGCAGTGCAGTGCAGTGTGGTGTAGTGTAGTGTAGTGTAGTGTACCGATTATAGGTACCATAGGTACCCAATGCCTACCTTGTGAAATGTTCTTTTATAAATTTCTGAAATTATGTCATTTTGTAGCGTAGCCGTTATTGTTCTGGTACGTTTAACAAATTCCACTACCGTACGTAGGTGTTACCTACATTTATACTGTACATTTTACATTATATGTACAACTCTAGTATGGTACTTTAGCTATATCTATCCTATATCTATCCTTTCCATATACCTATACCTTTACCTATCTAGGTGCCAATCACTTTCGCACGCGAAGTTGATTTTTTACTTTCAACTAGATATTTGTTGGGCAGTGGGTAGGTAGCAGAGACCGGCAAGATCATTTACAAAATTATCTAAGATCACATCAAGATCAAGATCATTTTGACACAATGATCTTTGATCTTAAGATCAAAAACAATATTAAAATATCTACAAAACTAAACCTCCTAAGAGAAAACTAGTTGGACTTCATGGAAAGAAAATTTCATTCATTTTTTTCGTAAGACTCTTTCTCTCGTCAGATAATCGATTTTTTGTAATAAATCGCATTTTTAACATTTCCCATTTGTGAGTCATTCCACGTCAGTTCGTACGCAAAGTGGTAGGGTGGGTCGGCGATTTTTTTCATTTTTTTTATGTGGGTAAACCTCGATGAGAGATGACGAATGCCGCAAATCGCAGCTCTCAAAATCTTTTTGGAGGGCTGCCACGAGCATTTAAAGTTTTGAGGTAAAGTTGGATATGGTAAAATTGGGACGTGGATAACTCGAAAACCATGATGGGTTGAAAGTTGAAACTTTTTCCAATGTGTAAAGACTTTGAAGAGCTTTTTGACGATTTTTTGAAAATCAGTGTTGCCACTTTTTTAACACGAAAAATTAGCTGTAAAAGTTGAAAAATGACATTTCCCTATGGTATGATGTCAATCGACAAAAATTCTGAAAAAAATCTGTAAAGTACAACTTTACATGCTGATTAATAATTAATATATTAAAAAATTGAGTTGACGTTATTTCGTATTTTCGAGGAAAAAAATTCCAAAGATTGGAAGAAAATACAATTTTCTTTTTCAAAGGTCAAAATTGTGTAAATTGATTTTTTTTTTTTTTTGTTAATTTTACACCATATTCAAAGAAAAAGTCGGTAAAAGCATTTTAACTCCATTCAACACCCGTTAATATGTGTGAAAATGCAGAGTTATTAAATGTTAACTTCAAAAATTGAAAAAAAAAAAAAAACATTTTGGTATCAGGCGGTGCTGGTGTGACCCAGAGGTAACCAAATAAGAAATTCTGATACCAAAATGTTTTTTTTTTCAAAAAAAATCAATTTACACAATTTTGACCTTTGAAAAAGAAAATTGTATTTTCTTCCAATCTTTGGATAACTGCATTTTCACACATATTAACGGGTGTTGAATGGAGTTAAAATGCTTTTACCGACTTTTTCTTTGAATATGGTGTAAAATTAACAAAAAAAAAAAAATCAATTTACACAATTTTGACCTTTGAAAAAGAAAATTGTATTTTCTTCCAATCTTTGGAATTTTTTTCCTCGAAAATACGAAATAACGTCAACTCAATTTTTTAATATATTAATTATTAATCAGCATGTAAAGTTGTACTTTACAGATTTTTTTCAGAATTTTTGTCGATTGACATCATACCATAGGGAAATGTCATTTTTCAACTTTTACAGCTAATTTTTCGTGTTAAAAAAGTGGCAACACTGATTTTCAAAAAATCGTCAAAAGCTCTTCAAAGTCTTTACACATTGGAAAAAGTTTCAACTTTCAACCCATCATGGTTTTCGAGTTATCCACGTCCCAATTTTACCATATCCAACTTTACCTCAAAACTTTAAATGCTCGTGGCAGCCCTCCAAAAAGACTTTGAGAGCTGCGATTTGCGGCATTCGTCATCTCTCATCGAGGTTTACCCACATAAAAAAAATGAAAAAAATCGCCGACCCACCCTACCACTTTGCGTACGAACTGACGTGGAATGACTCACAAATGGGAAATGTTAAAAATGCGATTTATTACAAAAAATTCGATTATCTGACGAGAGAAAGAGTCTTACGAAAAAAATGAACGAAATTTTCTTTCCATGAAGTCCAACTAGTTTTCTCTTAGGAGGTTTAGTTTTGTAGATATTTTCAATTCAAAAAAATAAGTTGAACTTTGAACTAAAATATCTCGAAAAGTAAACCTTCTAAGAAAAAACTAATCGGACTCTACTGAAAGGAAATTTTACGCTTTACTATTCAAGTGTTAAAAGTTATCAAAAAAAGTAGAAAATCTGTTCAACAAAAAATTCAAATTGAAAAAAAATCGTTTGGTGATGGAATTTTTTTACTCTTTTTCTCGTGATCTCAGCGCGAAAAATACTACCGATAAAAATCACCCGTTCAACTTCAAACAGCATTTTCCATGTCGACCTGTGTTGTGTTGTTCGCTCTAGTTCTTCTTTCGTCAACTTTAAAAATCAACAAACTCCTAAATCATTTCACTCTCCATTCAAACTTTTCAACTCTAAATATTTTCAAAAGATAGAAATACCAAGATTGCGGACAAATTTACCCAGAATCGATAAGGAATACAAAAATTAGAAAATGATCTTTTTGATTAAAAAAAAATGATCTAGATCAGATCAAGATCAAAAAATAAACTATGATCTAGATCATGCCCAGCTCTAGTAGGTAGGTGCTAGATACTTCTCGTATAACGTATAGGTACCTAACGTATGCTCATTGTTCACGCTTACCCATACAGAATGCCATACGCTGCGCTGGACGCCGAGACTCACGCACAAAAAAGTATGTAGATGTACACTAGGTAATAGGTGGCCGGACAGCTCCTTGTCCTTCTGTACCTTCTGTCATTGTCTCATTGTCTCATTGTCATTCTGAATCAGCGCTGCTGAAAATTCGCAGACGCAGATAAACGGTCACAACTGCAGCGCCACCATGGCGTAATTTTTTGCACACATTTATTACTGTCCTGCGCCGCCGCCGGCTCCATGCTGCAATTTTGACTATTTTTCATTTTCGGCGATTTTCTGTCATGGAAAAACAGCGGGATGCTCGATTTCTAGCGAATGGTGGAATACGAATATTCGACTGGTTTGTCGGGCATCGAGCATCCAATATCGCTGAATGAGAAGACCCGCGTGTACCTAACGGTACCTACTGTCGGTGGCCAAAGCTTCGTACCTGGACATTCAGCTCCGGTCGACCCATCCTCTAGGCACCTTCTTCATTCGTGTATTTTTCTGAGATCACGTCTCATCGCCTTTTATTTGGGGGAGAAGGGTCTCGAGGTGGGTTGGGTTGCATTGGGTTGGATAGAGAGTCCACATTTTCGAAATGTAATTTCCAGCGATTCGTAGGTAGGTATCTGCGTACTTGAGTAAGGTACGAAATGACGCCGCGACGCGCCCGTGTCCGACAATTTTATGGATAGGTAGTACGTAAAGGTAAAGTGCCCTATTTTCGACCGCTTCTTAATTTCGACCACCGGCCAATTTCGGCCGCTATGGGCGCAATCTACACGAATTTTTTTTCATGTTCCTTTTTCATCGATGAACAATTTGAGACCAAAATCACAACCCTACAGGCAAAATTAGCGGAGAAAATTGAAAAAAAAACAAAATCGCATAGGTGAAACCTTTTTTTTACTTATTCTTTGATCTCAAATTATGAATAATTTTTTTAATAAATTCTACCAAATAATTGTGAATTGTGATGGGGCATGGTGTCAGATTTCGATAAAATCATCGTTTTTGAAAACAACTGGCGGTACGCAACAAAAATTTTCACCAAAATTTAAATTGTTTGGGGTGTCCTAATCTCGACCAGCTATACTATCTTATGTAATCTGTTTTTTGAATGCGATTTTGTTTTTTTCTGATTTTCTCCGCGAGTTTTGGCGGTAGAGTTGTCGTTTTGGTCTCATTTTGTTTATCTGTGAAAGAAGAATATGAAAAAATTATTTTCGGGTTGATTTCGCTCTATGCGGGCGAAATCAGCTGGTGGTCGAAATTAGAAACCCAAAATTTCAAAATCGATTTTTGAGTTTCCTTAGAAAAAAAATGGCAAAAAATACAAAAATGATTGTATAATCTCAAAATTTTAGGGAGTAGTAGGGAAAGGATCGAGGTATTTTTTAAGCCATTTTCGACGTTTCTACCTCAAAAAGTCTTCGATTGGTGGAAGTTTTAAAAAAAGTGGTCGAAATATGGCAACCTTACCCTTACCTAATTATGGTGAATGCAGAATCGCAAGTGCACCCGATGCTTCTTCCTAGAGCTATGTTCGTGTCGTGTCGAGTCGTTTCGTATTATGAGGGGTCAGGGGTCAGGGGTTAGGAGTTAAGGGTAGTTTTAATCGTATATGCGTAGATATTGCGCAGTACGTAGTACGTACCGTACAGGTACCTAGCGCGTGTAAGATGTGCATCTACTTTGGGGTATATTTACATTACCACCTATCTACCCAACCTATTTATCTGCCCATCCGGCTGTCTATCTGTCTGTTCGTCTGTCTGAACGAACGCTGACGCGACTCGACACTCTGAGTACATATATATTTTCATTTTCTCAATCTGCCTGCTCTTTCGCATTTTTCGTAATCGCGTTTACCTATACCTATACCTATACCTAATAGCTATACGTTTACGTTTACGTTTACGTTCATAATGACGATTACATCGAGAGTAGCGTTGGCGAGATGCTTGCGGTATTTCCGGAATTTTCTTCTGACAAATGAAATTACAACGGGAAGTACATAGGTACATAGACATACGTATCTAGCCGTGATGCAAACACAAGCACAATCACACACACACGCGCGCGCGCACACGGGATCGAGATGGAATCGCCGAAGAGAGAGATCTAGGTACAATGAATGGGCTACCAACCTTCTAATCATATGCAAAACCGAGACCTAAATTTACTCGTAGACATAGACATACTTACGCGTAGGCAAATTCTTCATTTCCTGGATAACAAAACAGAGAGTACTTACGGTACTTACCTTCCTATATTATACGACATTACGTCGCGTCGCACCCCGTCGTCGTGTCGTCGAAGGGATGTTTTCGCGACTTTCGTCGCTACCGCGCTATCCGCCTATTTGCGTATCACTCGTAATTTTCGCTTTTTGTAGGTGCTTACTCGAATCAACTTTAAATATGTGTAAAAACGACAAAAAAAAACAATTCTGTAGGTACCCGCCGATTCAACCAATCTACCTACCTACCTACCTACCTAAGTGAGAATCAATTCTTAACATCGACGAAATCTGGCTTCGAATTTTCGCGACTGTTTCGGCTTTTGGCAAAGAGACGTAGACGGAAGAATGCAATCAAAATGAATCGTTATGGGCTTTGAAAATTCCATTAAAAAGAAGGCACTTTTACAAAAACGTAACGAGAAATATCCGCCACGCCAGATACCTAACCATTTTACCGTCTGATCATCTCCTCGGCGTTGCGCGGCTTCAGTAAAAAACAAGAATTCGAAAACGTTTTCGTTCATTGTTCGCGCTCGTTTGACAGACGTCTGTCGCGAATCGCGCGCAAATATTCGCGTTTACTTATTCGCAATTTATCACGGACCGACGCGACGCGACGCGACGCGACGCGACGGTGGCGACTAATCGGATAATTTTTTAAAGAAATTACACGCCAAAATATAAAGTAGATATTACGTAAACACGTAACCGCGTTATATGTACCTAATACCTACTCGTATATACGAGTACCAGCGCGATAGTACGTCGCGTCGCGTCCCGTCCCTCGTCCACTTCGAGATTACGAGATACAGAGACAGTCCAGGTCGCAGGTCCAGGTATAGGTATATCCGTAGCCGTATAGGTACGTCTACGTATGATGTATAGGCAGTTAGGCACTCGTACATGTACGCACGCAGCGCAGCGTAGTCGGTAGAGTTTTTCGTTGACCTCGACAAATTCTCACGTAATATAGGTGCCTAGACCTACGACCTACTACCTAGCTACGGAGGTACCTCTACGAATAAGTATTTACCTGCTGCGAAAATTTTCGTTGCTAGGTACCTACCTACTGAAATAGGTAGGTATCTAGGATCTAAGAGTTTGCTGACTTGGTTAAGATTTGCTAACATTGCAAGGGCGGGCGCCGGCCGCCACGTGGCGGGGTACCACTCGACGATGCCCGTACCCGTACATGAGTATATTTTGATGCCATTTCGCTGTAAAATGACGACACGGTAAAGAAAAATAAAGAATTTTCTGCTCCAAAGAATCCGGCAACGTCTTCATCGATATCATTAATCTTGTCTAGCACTTTTGTTTTAAAATCAAGCGGGCAAATTTTTTTCAGCTTCTATGTCGCATAATACGTTGTTGGTAAATGATTCGAATTTTTATTCGAAAAAAATACGAACAAGCAGACAGACAGACAGACAGACAGGCAGGCAGACGAACTAACGACCAAATGATAGGATGAATAGAATAAATGAACGAATGAACGAATGAAGGAATGAATAAGCAGATGATGAGACGAATGAGCAATCGAGCAAGCAAACGGACAAACGAACAATAAAAACTAAAAAATTACACGTATATGGTACGTTACGGTACGTTACGTTACGTTACGTTACGTTACGTATCGCAGTGTGTATTCTAAATTTTTTTTGAGGCTGCCTAAATTGGAAAATTGATGTTTTCACATTTTTTTCCTATTCGGCTACCCTCCCCCCACCCTTCCCGAGACAAAAATATGCAATCCAATTTCAACTTCCTGTTCGATGTGAAAATTTTCAGTAATAAGTACTTAAAAATGATAAGGGTAAGAATCAGGGACGAAACTTGGGCGAAAATCTCAGTGGAGCGGGGGGAATGAAAAATTTGCCGGCTAATGTAATTAAAAAAGGAAAAATTTGCTGACTCATATTAAATGAAAATTTACCAATCAGTTGTAATGAAAACAAAAACCAAAAATTTGTGCTTTTTTGAGCTAATACTTTTATGACTTTAAAAAAAAAAACTATGTAATTCCTTAATGACACCTGACACCTCCCTTCTGAAAAAATCGAACAATTTTTGAAAATTCCATTAAAGATTGCTACAAAGCTCCTCGATAAGGGAGAAGGAAAAATTTTTTCCGTTTCAAAATATTCAATTACTTATTTGAAATGGAAAAACATCATTTTAAAAATTAATTGAGCTAATTATCGGGCGAAAATTTTTGAAGAAAACGGCATCTAGAAGCTGAAATTTCTTCATTAGAATTCGTGATTTTTCGTCCTTCTTTTATGACTTTTATAAAAAACGACATTCCTTAATGGGCTCCTCTTCTTCTTCAAAAAAATCAAAAATGTTTTGAAAATTCCGTTTAAGATTTTCACGAAGTTCCCTGATAAATGAGAAGGACAAATCTTTTTCCCTTGAAAATAATCATTTGTCGAGGCTAGAAGGAAAAAAGGTTCATACCATCATTTTGAAAACAAATTGTGTAAAGTTACTGAGCCCGAGCGAAGTGAGGGCGAAAATTTTTCAGGAAAAAGGCATCCAAAAGCTGAAGTTTTTTCATATATTTAATCAATATTTTAGAAATGAAAGGGAGCTTTTTTCGAAACTGCCCAATTTGTTTTGAAGCTGCCTAACAGATTTTTGAAGCTACTCAAACAAAGCCTAAAAACCCCTTAGAATACACACTGACGTATCGTAATCGTATCCTAGATCAGATCTACATAAGATATACCTACAGCACCTATGTATGTATAGTCATACGTAGAAGGTAAAGTATACGATGTATAGTAGATAGGTATGTACCTTACGTACATAGCACTTACTACATGTACGTACTACGTACATCATACATCGTAGATACCTACATACGCGTCGCGTCGGGCGTCGGGCGTCGGCGTCAACGTCATACGTTATACGTTATACGAAACCTGAGTGATGGCTCCGGAGATTTAAACGCGCGCTGGCGCTAGCTAGGTCTAATACGAAACGGAATTTGATTAAATTATACGCATTTAATATAAACGTTTAGTTTCGGGGAAAAAAACAAAAAAAACATTTATTTCTTTTATCCTCGACACGATCCCCAGAGTTGCTGCAAATTTTACTGTGCCGCCACGCCGCGCCGCTGCTCCGAATACATGCCTACTCTCTACGTAGGTGGTTCATTTTTTAAGCACCCAACCCCGAAGCACCGAAAACCGGAGACCCAGAAGCGAGAACGCGACGCGGCGTGCACGACAGCCAATAAAGTATGAAAAATGTAATTGCCTAAGCTGCTCGAGGCGCGGACGTTGAAAAAGAAATAATACGCGAAAATTTCTCGTTCAATTACGGCCGGCCGGCCGCATCAACTTTTGCAAAAGGGTTACATACGACCGCATCAAAGACGAACTAGAACTAAAGGTACCTACTCGACAAAACCAAACAAAATAAAACGAAACAAAATAAATCAAATCAAATGGAAGAAAAATAATAGGTACCTGGTCGAATTGATTACTTCGAAAAAAGTTTTAAAAATGTGAGGTGCGTACAAGGGGTACTGCTACCCCAAATTGACTGCGTCGAGGGATGCAAAGTATCACTTGGTACCCAGGTACCCACTCTCTCTCCTTTTCCCCAAATTACGCCGAATAAAGAGACAGTTTCAAAGCATCGAAATGTGAAACACGAAGAAATGTTTATTTTGAACTTCGAAAATGTAATTTTTTCATAGCTTCGCCATAACTCCGCTTGGGTAGTCTTACGCAAGGTAAGACTACGATGATGCAATAATAGTACATAGGTAGGTAGGTACGTAGGTAGGTACTCGAGTAATTTTTAAAACCGCGGGGTTCAAATGATCGTGACTCGTGTGAAACCCTAGCAGAGTCGACCATCATTTTTTTTACCCAATTGTAAAGAAAAAAAAAAATCAATCGAGAAGGAGATGTAGGTGAATACGCGTTTTTTAAACAAGAAAGATCAGCGAGCACGAGTAGAAGTACCTAGAACTTCTACGTATCTGTGTAGCAGAAGCGTAGCGGGGGGCTGGGGGGTTAGTCACTCCTCCCAGGTCCAATGCTATTAGAAAAAGTTGGCAAAATCGTCTCAAATAAAAAAAGTTGGCAAATTTGACCGTAAAAAAAAAAATTTTTGGGGAAACTGTTCCCTTTCAGAAATCACTTTCCAATTCTAATTTTTTCAAAAACTTTGCCCTCGGTGCGCTCGAGCTTATTATATTTTATCTAAATCCTACAAAAGTTAATTTTTTCGTATTTTTCCTCAAAATTATTTCAACTAATTTTATTATACTTTTTACTTATTTTCGATGTTTGAAAATCAAATTTTTTAATAGCTTTGGCATCACCATATTTCTTCTTCAATAGTTTTAAAGTAAAAGTTGCCGATTTTTTATTCAAGTTTATTACTTAATCTAAAATATTTCTTTATAACGCCTTTAACTTGAGGTTTTCTAAAATTTTAGCCCTCCCTTCGCTTGGGCCAAATTCATTTCTCTCACAGGCGCATTGTAACTACAAAATTTTTTAATTTTAAATAATAATTTTTCTTGAAATTTTCCACCTATACTTCGTTTGGGACAAAAAGACAATTTTATAGGTTTTTCCAACTACACATACAATGAAATTACGCAGGGAAAAGCAATGAATTGAATGTGAGGGAGAAGCGGTTAAAAAATTTAGTTCAGTCTGCAAATTTGTGCCATCC
Organism: Pseudococcus viburni; assembly: GCA_033439095.1. NCBI lineage: Eukaryota > Metazoa > Arthropoda > Insecta > Hemiptera > Pseudococcidae > Pseudococcus > Pseudococcus viburni. Next base: position 44,933 of record JAVBJF010000600.1, on the reverse strand, counting down.
ATCCCCGCCTCCAAAAAAGTAAGTAAATCTGGTTCGTTCCCGAATCCATTGATTTTCAAAATTTATCAAAACTCGAGCCGGAAATTCTGAGATTTTACCTCCCAAAATTCAATATTCTGACTTCGGTACGTCGTCGCGTCATCACTGCACACTTCGATACACCATTTTATGAAACCAAAATTTTACTTCAAAAAATTTCGTCCTCGCTTCGTCGCTTCGCTCGGGTAATATTTTAGCCATTCTATTTCTTGAATAAACATACATAACTCTCTAATTCTGAATCGGTCTTAATGATTTTTCACTGATCTTCCGGTCAAAACTCACTGATTTCTCAATTAATTCCCATTTGTGAGGAAAAATCAATAATTATTTTGATTTCATTGAAAGATCAGTGAAAAATCACTGATTTTCAGTTAAATTCATTTCACTGATTCAATCAGGTTAATTTTTCTAATTCAGATTTTGAGGAGTGTACCTATTGATAGTTTGTTCCAAAAAATTCCGCAATTGTCCAATTGTTCTTTGATTAAATCTGTTAACCCCCCCCCTCCATTTTTACTCAGATTCTCGGCCTCTCCTTTAAATTATTTCTAGGCGCGTTTATTAAAGTTGGAAAATTTCAGTGTCAAAGTTGGAATAATCGAGAACGTCACCCCCCCCCCCCCCCCGGAAAAATACTTCGCTACGTTACTGCTGCGTAGTAACGAAAAGTACTGTATTTTAAAAGGACGACGTGAAAATAGCTCCGCCTTACTCTCTTCTTTATATATTGCTTTGGTATTTCAAGTCTTCGTATTCACTTTCTACCACCCCTCCCCCCAGCCCTTCAAAAAAAGTTTCCTCGTCGCCGATTTCTAATAGTAGGCATAGTACATATGTACAATGTACATACTGTAAGTATCTCAATCTTGCTACGTGGGTACACTTAGGTATTACGTATAGGTATAATAATATGTACCTTAAACCTAATAATGATAACAACAACAACAATGACAACGACGACGACGACCATATTTGACACGTCCATATCGCGTCGCGTCGCGTCACGTCATGTCGACATCGCCACACATCGGGGCAGCTAATTCTGCTAAATACTCGTAGTAAGGTAAGGTACCTATACCTACGCGGTTAACGAATACGGCAATTGCGTCTAATACGTATGCAGTACCCAGCTAAGCGGCTATATCTAGATCTACCTACCTCCTACCTACCTAGTACCTAATACCTAATACTCAATACGGTACCTAATACCTATGTCTAATAGACACGCGTTTACTGGAGCGTATTTCACGCTTTATTAATGAGATTAGCGGCTCATTTTATTGGAGTTGACGGGCTATTTACGTGACATATCGCATACCGAATACCGAATACCAAATACCATTATAGCACTACCGCGTACCGCGCGCCTATACACCAATGTGGTTTATTTTTCCTTTCGCCACAGTCTAATATATTTACGTACGTCACGTCGCGTCGCGGCGACTCCACGCGACGCGACGACTAGATAGGGACCTAGGTAATTTAAGAAAGATAGCAAACGCAGACGTAAGCATCGCATGACAACGTTGAGCCAAGTAAAATTTTAAAAATCCAGAATTTCAGTTATTTTTCACTGATTTTTCAGCCAAAATTATATCAGTGATTTTCGACCGAAAGATCAGTGAAAAATCAAGAGCAAAAAATCACATTTTTGTAATAAAAAATCGCCTTCTGAGCTGGGGGGGGGGCTCCTCAAGCCCCCTGAGCCCCCCAGGTGTGCTTATGGGCAGTTTTCTTAAATTCAAAAAACCCCTCGGTACTTTTAAAATTTTACCAGTTACGAGCAATTTTTCTAAATTGACCATTTAAAAAAGGCTAACGACCGTCGTATTTATAGATCGAAAATTTTGCGCTCTGAAACAATAGCTCGTCAGTTTTTTCTTAGACGGATTTGTTTGCGTGTAAAAGCTCAGAAACTGTTCGAAATATCAGAAAAAATGCCCATCAGCAACTTTCAATCCCTTGGTAGGCGACTAGAAGTGATATCGAATCGAACTAACTCCGGTTTACTGTTAGAGGGATGTGAAAACTCGAGTCGCATCTTTCGAGCGCTGTTTCAGAACTTAGAAAGACGTTTTTGAGGTGTTAGTGTTACATTTAAAAAAAAAAACTAGTTTTATTCGAAAATAGTCCTACTTTGAAGTTCTTTAGGTATGTAGCTCAGACTCCCTTCCGGGCTCGAGGGCTCAATTTTTTCAAGCAGATTCTACACTCGCAATAAATCACACGACCATTAACTCGAACCAAAAATGAAGTCGAGTTTTCCGATTTGGTTCAATTTTTTTTACGAGTTTTTGTTGATCTGTTCATACAAACAAGGTTATTTTCCTTCTAACCTTCAAGAGCCAGGGAGGGGGGCTCGTAATTTTTAAGCAATTGCAATTTTTTGCTAAATTACCCAACATTGAAGGCTCATATCTCAAGATCGATTGTACTTGAGGGAAAGCTGTTTGCAAGGTTTGAAAGACAATTGAAAGGAGATTGAAAAACGATAATCACATTTTGAAAAGTCTACAGTTGAACTTTGGTGGTGAAATCTCAACTTTTACGATAAGTACAAACGATTAAAGCTACCATTTAAAAACCTGAAAAAATTACACCAAGTAGCCCTTTTCACCTTTTTTTCAACCAACAAACTTTCAAAGTGAGAATCTCTACACCCCTGCAGGGTACAGGGGTTCACAATTTTGATTAAAATCAAAAAAATTGAAAAAGTAAAATAACACTTTGATTTCTACTAATTCCAAGGCGCTGAGTTCGAATATGTGCTCAGTTTTTTCATCGGACCCCTCTGAACTCTCCTATTAGCTCCCTTGATAAGGTCAAAATGAAAAAAAAGGAAAAAAACGCGGGACCTGTCGTTTGTAGGTTTTTGAGGGTACTGAGTTCGAATATTCGATCATTTTTTGAGTTTGACCCGTAAATGTCCCCTAGCCCCCAATTTTGGGGAAAAGTATGTTAAGAAATGAAAATAGCCATAGCGTGTGACATATCGATTCTCATTAATTTGAGGGCGTATAGAATTCGAATATCGACTTACATTTTGATACAACCCCTTCCCCCAAAAATCGTATTTTTTCATTCATTCGCTTTCAAATACTGATCCATGCAAGTAATGAGAACGAGTCTCAAGTGATTAACACGTAATTAAATATTTCAAAAAGTTTTGAAAAAACATCCTCTAGGTACATAAATATGCAGGTACCTAGCTACCTGCGTGTAATATGTATGCAATGTAAAAATAAAACCCAAGGTTCTAATCACGAAAAATAATTTAATAAAAGAAATAAAACTTTTGTATGAAATACCTACCGTACATATTCGTAATTAGGTCTAGGTACATATCGTAAGTAGTTACATTTATGTACAATGCACTTCTGTTTTATTGGCTCGATTTTGATAGTGTACTTTGTGGTTCGTAGATAGCTTGTTACAGGCGCAGCGACGTAAAAGCTCGGTCGCAAGATGAAGAGAACGCATTCGTACAAAAACCTACGTTGCTATATACGCGTGGCCATCTCGATGAGGATAATTCGTACGTGGATTCGACGTATCAAGAATACCACCAAACAACGCCGGCCACGGCCACAATAACAGCAACGGCACCGCCAGCGCCAGCGCCAAAGTCGTCAAAAGCAGCTCGCGACCACGTTCGCGATCGCGATCGCAATCGCCACCGCCACCATAACGCTTTCTTGGACGGTTTGTCGCAAAATGCAGCGAGCACGAAAACGGTCGCCTTTACCCGCTCCGATGCGGTCGCAGCATCAGCATCCGGTTTAAGCAGTATCGCAAACTTGGACGGTGCCGCTTCTTCGTTCAACGGATTTGCATCAGCTGGCAGTACGGCTTCGGCTTCGGCGTCGGCACCGGCGCTTCCACCGGCGCCACCACCGCCGTCGTCGTTCTCCTTCCCACCAGGTAACTACGAAAAGATACCTACGAAATTACGTAATGCGCGTATCTCTTAAAGTAGTACATGTACATACCTTACATTGCACTACCTACGTACCTACATAATAAGTAGGTACGCTAGGTGCTAGATACTCAACCCTCTGCTGGCGCCACGTCAATTTACTTCGCATTCGCTTCACATTTGTTTTACTTTGCTGCAGGGGGACCAGCATTCGGACATTTTGGCTCGTCGCCGTTCGGAGGATTCGGAGCCGGGTCCATTAATTTCGGAGCGGGTCACGAAGGCGGAGGCGGAGGTGGAGGCGGAAGCGGCGGTGGAAGTTCGGAAGGAGGATATAATGACGCGCAGCCGGTTATCCACAAGTCCGTATACGTTCACGTGGCGCCGCAAGAAGACGAAGTGCCCAAGCAGAAAGTGATCCTACCGAAAATCATTCCGAAGAAGAACTATCAAATTGTTTTCATCAAAGCACCGACACCCGCTCCTCCTGCGGCACCAGTTATACCGACATTCCCGCCGCAATCCGACAAGACATTGATTTACGTGTTGCATCCGAAAGCGGAAGAAGCGCCCCCAATTCATATTCCGGCGCCTCCTGAAAACGCGCCAGTAAAACCGGAAGTATACTTCATCAGGTAAGCCGCGAGTTCCGAATCGGTGCTTGGTCTTTTTAAATCGTAGTCGTAATCGTAATCGTAATCGTTAACGTTATCGCTTCATTGTGGCATGTGGCTGGCTCGTGGTTACGGCCGCGGCCGCCTCTAGTCATGCAGTAAGTAGGTAAATAGGTACATAGGTACTCATTTACGTGTACGCGTACACGCTGTTGCAGGTATAAAAGCAAAAAGGAACAAGAAGAAGACGACATCCACGGTGGCCATGGCCATGGCCATGGCGACGGCGGAGGTGGCGGCGGCGACGTCGACATTGATGACGAAGGTGGCGGATACCATCGCCGAAGATACGGACGCGATGGGCTAGAAGAAGAAGCTGACGAAGAATCCGAATCTTTGGACGTTACTGACTCGGCGTCCGGTGCTAGATCGTCGGCTACGCAACCGCCATTGTCGTCAGACGTGAACGCGAACGCGAACTCGGCCGCGGCCAGTCCATACGACGAACCGAACGACACCTCCGGCGAAAGTTCAAATATCATACGCATTTACACCACCGAACGAGGAGGCAAAAACTCCCATTGAGAAGTTGAAAGCCGGCAGTTTTTGCGACGATCGCTGCCTTAGATGTTTACGGTGCGGTGCGGTGCGGTACGGTGTGATGGGCCTTAGGCGTAAGCGAAACCCTGAACCCGGCTACAACGATGAGTAATTTGATTAGGTAGGTAGATATAGCGTCGGATCAGAGACGCGCAAACGCGATGGCAGACGCGGACAATAGTACCTATCAATTTTTTCCGGCTCCTGGTTCGATTGACGACTAGCGCATAAGCGGTGCTCGTCGTTAGTTCTTTAATCTCTACCCATATACCGCGACTTGGCTGCCTCAACGCAAGGCACTAAGCAGGTGAGTAGGTGATTACACCGAGCCCAAAGTTTCCGTCAAGTGGCAGATGAGGAAGAAAAATTGGCGTATGTATCGTACGTGCTGGAATCTGGAATGAGAAAGCACTTCACCAACGTATCGATATCGATGCGTGTACCGCGTACCGCGTACCGCGTGCCTATACCAACTTTTGCCCAAGTACCTATCTGTTGTTTGTTTGTTTGTTTCAAAACTGAACCAACGAATTCACTTAAGACTTTGATTGGTATCTGCTTTTCGTACTGCTTGTATTTTTTGAAGCAATTTTCACGAACTCGTCGAGCGAAAAAGGAAAATTCGCATTTGTTAGCCATTCTCGCCTACACTCACCTACTACGACATACCTACGTATAACGTGGACTGTAGGCTCTATAGGTAATTAGGTATTGACTGATTTGTAAATTGTAATTACCTATCTTCGTCATTAAAGATAGCGTTAAAGCGTTAAATGTCCATTGTCCACTAATGTGTTAATGTTCTGATAATAAACAACATTGTTCGAGTAGTTGGTCTAATGTACCTTGTACCTAATCCCTACGCAAAAGCAATATACGAAGTCGGCATGGCTCGCGACAAGTAGGCATTTACCTGCAGCAGGTACTGGTGCCTTCTACCTTACATACGAGTAAAAAATACATAGTATGATACCATACAGTAAGAAAAAGAAAAGTTGGGAGGTGCCGAGCAAACACCTCTCCCCTATATGCATTTTGCAAAGAAACAATGCAACCAAAAATGCAATTTGTCCCATGTTGCATTTTGTCGCAAAACTTTAAAAAATTGCACGACGGGCACTTGCATTCAACTTTCAATTCTAAATTTTTTTACTTGAAATTTCTTTTTTACAGTTAAATTTTTCCAATCTTATATTTATTTCTTTAAATTTTTCTCAAATTTATATTTCATTATTTTTCCAACTCAAAACTTTTAAAATATAATTCAATAGTTTAATCAGAAACCTTTACTAAAACCAATTTAAAATTTTTAAAAATCGTTTCGAATTCCAAAAAATTTTCAACACTTTGAATGCACGATTTTTTTATCTGATGATGAGAAGATGAGATTCTATTCTGGCGTACTTACTTACCATAATTTTAGAGTTGAATGAAAAAGGATTAGGAAAGAAATTTAGAACTAGAAAAAATTTAGAGAAAAAATCGCGAGGAATAAATTTATATGTTTAAAAAAGTGAGAACAATTTGCGAGAAAAATTTCTGGTTCTGATTAAATAAAGAGATGAAAAGATGAAATTTTGTTTTCTAAGAATAATCCCACAAGTTGAAAAAATGTAATAATTTATGGCCGGAAAACAAAAAAAAAAGAAAAAAATTTCTAGATTTGGAAAAAAAATTAGAGAAAAAATTCCAGAGTTCGAAAATTATTTGGGAAAATAAAATTTTCAGCATTTGGAAATGTTTGCGAAAATTTTCAATATAGAAAAAATTTAAAAGGAGATTTTGATTTTGAACGTGTAAAAAAATTAAAAATTATGCGTAATTATTTTCCAAAAAATATTGCTAATAATTTGCTATCATCTGGATTCTGGACTGCACTTCGAAAAAAAAGAAGTGACGAAGCGATCATCGGATCTTCGCAAACGGCGTTTCTGATTGGTAGATTACCATAAAGTGGCGCATCGTTAGTGTATCGAGCAAAATCGCGTTTGGGGTGGCCGGGTGATTATATTTTGTTCAGGGCATGATCTTGAACCATTTTCAGCAAAAAAGGTCTATATCATTTTTTTCGCCGGGTTACGTCCTCCTATCAATTGTACTATACGGATAATAATAGCTTTTACATAGGTAGCTCTTTTGAATACGGTACCGGTACTACTTATTGTAAAAGAGAAGTGGATCAAAAATTTTCTAAAACCAATTTTCATGAAAAAAAGGTAGGTAAGTAATTGAAAGAAGTTTGACACAAAAATTTGAAATTTTGGTAATTTCGCTGTATTTTTCAATTTTTGGGATTTTGAGGGCCTTACAGGCATGTATTAATATTAACTTTGGAGGCGAAAAATTTCAGGGAATTATTTTCTCATAAAAAGGAACAACTTTGAAGGGGGTACGAGAAAAATTCAAAGAAAAATCACCAAGTATAAATAAGGGCCACCCTAGTAGGTAGGTAGGTAGCATAAGCGAATAAATGAAGATCATATCAAATTCTTACACTATGATTAGGATCTTCATTTATTCGCTTATTTACTACAAGGAACCCTGCCCGCTCTTCGCGCGGGAATACCATGAAATTATGTGCGTCAATTCAAAATCATGCAATATGAATAAATAAATAAAAAAAACATCATAAAATCTTATAAAGCAATCATTTTTTTCTTCTTAACCCCTTCCATTAGAATTAACAATTGAATAAATTGATAATTTAAAAAAAAAATGAAATTACTAAGAGTGAATCATTGTTTTTGAATCCTTCTATCCCATCGATCAAAAATTCCACCAACCAATTTTTTAAATAACCCGAATCGAATCAATTTTTTTGGATGCCGCTTCCTTTTAAGTAATTAAAAATTAGATCATTTGTACTCAATTTGAACCCAGATCAAGCCAATTATACCCTCTCCCATTAACTAAAATGAAGTTTTCATCCTTCTTCTGATGTTTTTTTGATAGTTTCTTTGTTCTTTTTTCATAAAAATATATCACTTCGAATTTGCACCTATACTTTCATGCTCTCCGGTCAAATCATTGTTTAAAAAGAGTAAGTATCACCGGTCAAATCTACTTTTTTACCTCCACCTCCACATTAATTTAAAAATCAAACAGTTGTATTCAAGTTAAATCCCAATTATTTTTTTTTTAAGAAAAACCCCCCCCTTATTAATTAAATATCATTATAAGGCTTGAATCAATATTTTTTAATGTCTCTCCCCCCCCCCCCATTAATTGAAAATTAGGTCAGTTGTATTCAACCTGTTATTTTTTAAAAAATATAACCCCTTCCATTAGAATTAACAATTGAATCAATTATTAATTTTAAAAAAAAATTGAATTATTAAGAGCGAATCATTGTTTTTGAATGTTTATTCCCATTGATCAAAAATTCCAGCAACCAATTTTTTAAATAACCCAATTCGAATCAATTTTTTTGAATACTGCTTCCCTTTAATTAAAAATTAGATTATTTGTACTCAATTTGAACCCAGGTCAGCCAATTGTACCCTCTCCCATTAACTAAAAGTTTGTGATCAATAATTTAAAATGAAGGTACCTCCATACTCCATACCCACTCCAGATAAAAATCACAAAAATTACCCGAAGCTTCTCCTCGGATAAGAGATGAAGTTGGCCCCCTGTCTGATTTTCTATCCAACTCCCTTCCATGATGTCTCTTGATCTAAAAAAAAATTTGAAAAGTTTTTGATCTCCTAGCCCTTCCTTTTCTTTTATACATTATTTATTTTTTAATTTCGACACGTTTAATTTTTTAGAAAATTCAAAAATAAGAACACGATTTAGCTTTGAAAACATACTTAGCATTAGTTAACTATTTGAAAAAGTTACTCTTTTCTTCAAAAATTAACATTTTTCTGATTTTTATGCTTTCTTATGCATAAATCAGTGAAAATTACCAAAAATCACAGCAGAACAGTCAGAACGGCAGCACAGCAATAATCAGTGGAAACAAATTTCACTGTAAACAAACGGCGAAAAAAATTGCTGGAAAATCAGTGAAATACTTTGGAAAATCATAGAAAATTCGCTGAAAATCAAAAAATTTCACTGATTTTCCCTGTGCTGCAATTTTAACCTTTTTTTGGGGACTATTCATTGATTCGAACACTGTAGACACCTTGAATCATTTTATTCAATTGTTTGAATATTGGATTTTTCCAATATGTATTTTCATTTCAGCGAGAGAAGAATCGATTTTTTCAAAATTTGTCAAAAATATGGAATCGAAATTAAAGTTTACCAATTTTGTATTTCACTTTTGAAATAGTCCATAGTGTCTCATGCCTCCAAGGTATTTTCCCTCAAAATCACTTCTTTTTAGAATATTTCTGGAAAATCAAATTTATCTGCAATTTGTTTTTACATCTCCCCTTTACCTCTCTTCCATACTTATGCTTCAAATTTATGATTTTCGCGCAATCCTCTGGCAATTTTTCCAAGTTCCCTAACAAAATAATGAATCCACGAAGTATTGTTTTTTCACAATATTGAAAAGGAATTTTTCAGATTGAACTGTCAAACCTCGAGTAGCTTCCCCATAAGCACTTTTATTAACATTTTTTTCAGATACCTTGCATAATTTTTTTGGACACCCAATATACTACTTCTTGAACAGCTCTTATTTAGGCAATACCTTCTTTTTCTTTCATGTGCACCCAAATATGATCATTTTTTTTGGACATCCTGTATAGGTACCTACTTCTTCTTGGACATCTTTGGTAATAGTTTCTTTTTCCCATCATGTTCATCAGAATAGTATTTGGCCAAGAATGAGGTGTTAATGTCAATCGTTTTGTTGAGATATTTAAACCTCCAAATACTGAATGCTCACTCTAATAAGAGAATCTCTTACTGAATCAAACTTACTGAAAATTAACAATTGCTTAGTAAAAAATCGTACCTGTTTTCACCTCTGTTTTTCTGTTGAATGTGGAGGTATTTTTATATTGAAAAAAAAACTTAGGTACCGGAAACGAAATACGAATAATATTGGGTTGCTTAGCAAATTATCTCACCTCCATTTCCCTTCAAAGTGTGGAAGTAACTTCAGTTTTTATTCGACTTTGAAGCTGAATTGCAGCTTTCTGAAGCAAAATTTTGAAAAACCGATTTTGAGTGGTCAATCTACACATTGACCTGAATTTATAGCCAAAATTTGAACGAATTTCATACAGTCGTTTAGCCGTGATGCTGTGACAAAGTTTTCGAACTTCCCTTTATATAATAGATAATTATTCCCCATCATTTCTGCTTTGTTCATCCTTACGTTTTCATGTATCTTTTATAATAACTATGTAAGTATCTCTCTTTCCAACAATTCAAATTCTTCGCCTCTCCCGCCCTTTATAAACCATCGGTACCTATGCATGGGGATGGTGCCAGCTTTGAAATATTGCATCCAACCTTTTTATGCAAATAAATGTTTTTGCACGGGGGAAAAAAGGTAGGTAGGTATAGGTTTTCGTACGTAAGTGTATCTATTTGACGCGAATAGGCGACAACATAAAATTACATACTCGCACGTGTAGTTACGCGCCTAAGTGATAGGTAACGCTTAATCAAATTATTTAGATAGGTACTTAGGTATAACGTCGAGGCGCGGCCGCAGCCGCAGCCGCAGCCGCCGCCTACACATAATACAGCCAATTCTTAATAGTTTTCTTGATGCCGCAATAAGTGCCGAATTCTTCTTTCATTTCGGCCGATTTGTTCATTTTAACTTCTACTAAAGGCTGATTTTCGATATTGAAACGATGCTTACGGTAGTTCATTATCTCGTCTTTGGTCAAACCGTACTCCATGATGTGCTGGTCGTCTACCGGCTCGACGAATTTATGTTTGGTAAGCTGCGCCTTCACCTTGGGCTTACGAGTAACTTTACGCGATCGTTTTTTTTTTACTCTGATATTCGTGATCGGCGGCCCGGTTTTCTTAATGACGCGCATCTCGTCTTCCCACGAAGGCAATCCGGTAACTTTTCTGTCTTCATAACCGAACTTGGTCGAGTGTTTGGTCGAAATCATTTTTTCGCGCACTCGCTATTCGCTGTTTGCTGTTCGATATTAATATCGCTGTCCGTCCGCGACACAACATTCAGCACACGCAGAATGGTTGGTTGGTTGGTTGCTATATGGTACTGATCGAGATCGAATTTCTAAGTAAGTAGGTAATCTTTCGTCGACGCGTTTTCGTTTCGCGATTTGGTACTTTGAAGCCTGCGTATAATATATAAACTGAATCGTCCTCGTATAAAATATACATCTGTTTCCTAATCTCGTCTTCTTCTTCTTTTTTTTTGTTCCATAGAAATTTAGGGTAGGTAAGTATTGCGCGAGCATGGTAGGTACTCGTAAGTCGTAAGTAGAGACATCTGTGTTCGTAATTTTTATGCAATTCAGATTTTTTGCCAAATTATCTAATCAACTTTGAAGGCTCATATCTCGAGATCGGTCGCACTTGGAGGAAAACTGTTTGCGGGATGTGAAAGAAAATTTATAGCGAATTCAAAAACGATAATCACATTTTGAAACGCTCAAAGTTGAACTTTGGGAGTGAGGGCTCAACTTTCAGGATGAATTGATGAGTACTCTCTTAATTTGAATCAGTCAAATTGACTGATTCAAAAAGGCAGAATTGAGTCATCGTTAAATTAATGAAAAATTTAATTTACCTACTGATTGAATCAGTAAATTGAAATTTTTACTGATTCAATTCAGTACCATAGTTAAGAAAAAAATTACTGATTCAAAAATGAAAATTCACTAATTGAATCAGTACCGTAATTTTTCACTGATTGGCAGTCAAATTTCACAGATTAACAGTGGAATCAGTGGAATTTCACTGCCAATCAGTGACTCAATTCTGTCTATTTCAATCAGACAATCTTCAGTTTTTGACTGATTCAAATTAAGAAAGTACAAAAGATGAAAGCTAGGTACCATTTAAACAAAAATGAAAAATTGCAATAAGTACCTACCTAGCCCTTTACACATTTTTTTCAACTGACAAATTTTCAAAATGGGATCTCTACACCCGAGGGAAGAAAGGGGGTTTAAAGGCTCACAATTTTGACCAAAATTTAAAAAAATTGAAAAAGTAAAGTCTGGTTTAATACGAAGAGTGATCAGTTTTCACTTCTCCTGATAATGTCGCACAGGCTGTATGTACTCCTTTGAAACTTTTACGATATAATTCAGGCTACATAATAATTTTAAAAAATGGCGACCATACCTTTGAAATTGAAACTGTTTTATGTAATGGCTGCTGAAAGATATTATTAAATCCGCGCCGATGCGTTAAATTTTCCACGCCGCCCTCCGCGGTTCAATGTTTTTTTACACATTTGTAAAAAAAAAAAAAAAATACAAAAAATGCGCCAATTTCGTTCAAACTCAAGAAAGTGGTAGGTAACTGATGAGTTGAGAATACTTCAAAAAATGTTTAGCTCCGTATGACTCCAGAGGGCCGAGTAAGTACATAATTTTTTTTATTTTTAAACAAGCCCCCTGGAGTAGAAATGAGCTAAACAATTTGTTGGTGCATTCTTCGTGTCCAAAAAATTCGAATTAGGAGAAAAGCAGATTATATCGCAATTGGTAGAATGGTAGGAGGTATAGGGGTTGGGAAAATTTAAAATCGCAATTTCACGTCAATTTTGGCAAAAATTGCACGTTTTGCGTTTCACCAATTTTACGATTGAGAGAATTCTCCACTTCCAATCGGGAAACTAACCAAAAATTCGTGTTCGAGAGGTTCAATTTACATCTAAAAATGGTCCCATACCAGAATTGGTTCGAGGTATCGGGTTGAGAAACTAGGAAATTGCGAATTCGTGTCGATTTTAGCGAAAATCAACTGTTTTTCGCTACCAAAAATCGACCATCAGGAAGGTATCTCACTTCCTGCCTTGAAACCAAAAACAAATTTGAATTCAAAAGGTCCGAATTATATTAAAAACTGGGTTTAAACTCAAATTAATCGACATTATTCGCATCAAGATGAAAAAAATCGCAAGTTTGCCTCCTTTTTCTCGAAATCGGCCACTTTTCGCGATACAAATTGTACGATTGTGCGGGTTCTCTACACTTTTGATCGAAAAACTAATCTCAGATTCAAGTTCAGGAGGGTTGAATTACGTATATGAAAATGATACCAAATTTACGCCGTGCCGGCCCCTTGGTGTGGAAAAATAGGGACAACCCTTCCTAAAACTCCCCCTCACTCATCTCCTAAGGGAAATTTTTGGCAAGTCCACCTCTCGAAAATTTTCTCACGGGTCATACTAAAATAAAAAGCACATTTCAACTTGTGTTCAAAAAAGTGCCATATGCGGTATGCCTGAGCTAACCGCAGGGACTATACGTGCGTGCTGTGTATTGAGTACTGTGTACCGATACAGAATACGTTGCGTCGCGTCGTCGTGGCCACGGACCCCTATGCGCATTGCGACATTAGTATGTTCGGCAACTCGAGCGGTTAAAATTAGGTAATAGGTACCTATTGTTTTCGTTGCAACTACTCACCTGTCACCTCCTGCGTTAACAGGTATCAGGTACCGATGAAGTGTAAGTGTAAGTGTAAATAAAGACCAATCGCTTGAAAAACGGACCGAAGGTGAATTCATTTTGACCACTGACGTTCGGAAAATTTTCCAATCTCAAAATTACTAATGCAAATTGCCCAGTGCCTACCAAAATATAAGTACCTACCTACCTACCTTTTTTTTTTTTTTTTTTTTTTTTTTTTTCGTGCAAAACATTTATTGGTATAAATTACAATATTACAAAGCTCACGCCATCCCCTTATGGGAGATAGTGAGTTGATTCCCAGCTTTGAAAAAGGTTCTAATTGATTCCCATTTTTTTTTTTTTTGAAATGTCCGAATTGATTCCCACTTTTTTTCAGGGGTATATACGAATTGATTCCCAACCTCTTTCAACAAAGGAATTTTTCAGGAGATCGAATTAATATGCACAAAACGTTTCTACGACTTAAAATTAGGTTCAGCAAATGTTGGTTTGTTTCAAAATGTGGATTTAGGCCTAAAGAGCAGGTTTCACTCCAGTTCTCAAGAATTCACTCCAGTTCTCAAGAATTGAAATGAAAAATTTTCCCATATGTTTCTAAATCACAGATCTTCGAAGTTTTCGAGCTTTTTATTTAAAAAACACAAAAAAGGTGTTGAAATAATTTTTTAAATCCAAAATAAATAACACCATTGTTTTTTTCGTAAAATTTTATTTCCGAAACTGCTATAAAAAAATTCCCAAGCATAAGCGCATCCAGATGGGAAAATTTTTCATTTCAATTCTTGAGAACTGGAGTGAAACCTGCTCTGTAGGCCCCAAATCCACATTTTGAAACAAACCAACATTTGCTGAACCAAATTTTAAGTCGTAGAAACGTTTTGTGCATATTAATTCGCTCTTCTGAAAAATTACTTTTTTGGAAAATAAAGTGGGAATCAATTCGCCCATTCACTCTTGAAAAAGGGGGAATCAACTCACCTACAGGCTACAGCCCCCCTTATCTTCCTACCTACGCGTAGGATAGTCGTTCGTATTACGAGATTTCAGAGGTACCTATGAGCTGCACTCGCGATGTCGCGATACACACGAGACGAATACCTATATACCTATACCTGCCTTGCTATGGGTAGATAGGTACCTATGCGTGTAGGTACAAGTAGGTAATACGAGTATGTAATACGAACTCGTTTCATTCGTGGTTCACTGATCCCTGATCCGATATGTATGGTATCTACCAACCTACCTACCTACCTAAGTATTTGAGATTTATATTGAAATTTTGCCGCTTCACTTGTACTCGTAGCTCGTAGCTCGTAGCTCGTAGCTCGTACCTATCTAGTTATAGGTACGAAATAAAAATGATACAAGAACCGTTCGTTGGCTCTACTCCACGTCGTTAAATTTTCACCGCCCGTCGACTGAAAAGTGAAAAAAAATTATCTGCTTCGTTCTCACGCCATTTAACGAAAAGACGTTTCGAGATTTCGCGCTAAATATACTCCGCGCCGCGCCACGCCGTGTGCCAAGCGCCACGCGCCACGTTTGTTCGATTATGCGGTAATTTTCAACTCTGCTCCGCGCGCAGTCAACTCGACAGATTAATAGTTTTTTCTTCTGCTTCTTTCTCTTTTTCTATAGGTACTTTTTTCGCACCATCGTATCGCCACCTTCGCACTTTTTATACGATATATGTAGGTACCTAACCTACCTACTTACGTAATGTATACGTCACGTCTAGTAAAATTACCTGCTACGTATGCAATAAGTACAAATACGTTGTCGGTTGTCGGTTGTCGGCGGTCGGCGGTCGTCGTTACCTCACCCTAAGTCACTCACGAATCTGCATAAGTTGGGTGCACTAGGTGCGCGCTCGACTTTGATTCGCGTAATTACCTAGGTACCTGATACCTATGGTACATTCGTTGGTACTGGCACGGCAGGGTTGATAGACATTAGACACCTGTACCGCCTACCAACAACAACTTAATGACGTATAAAATTTGTATTTGTAAATTTTCATCCCCGCACGACGTTATTTTCCATCTGTTAATTTGATCAGTTTTTCCACTTTTTTCTCTTTCTTTCTTTCTTTCTTTCTTTCTTTCTTTCTTTCTTTTTCTCTCTCTCTCTTTCTGACGCCGTACGCGCTTTTAATGGCTCTGGCAAAGGTGCTGCAGAGGTGTGAAAGCAAACCGCGCCCAAATCATTAAACTAGGCTCATTACTCAAATTTCTGGCGTTTGTCTGCAACGGATAGGTAGAGACGCTAGAGTAGGTGCTAGTTACGTCGTTGGCACGTCGTACGTTGAGCGAATAAGACAGACAGTCTACGTAATAGCATATCTACCTATTTACGTTTTATAAGCGGTCGGTACAGCGACATCCTGGCTACAGTGGCTAAGCGACGATGGGGGGGGGCGAACAAAGGCAAATTGCTCACCCGGCACACGGGTGCGCATCATCGAAATCATCCGCATCATCTGTGAATTAGCGCCAGCTTGATGCAGCATTTTTTCCTTTTGAATTTAGATTTTTGACATTTTTACCAACATCCACAAATGCATCCAAAAATTCTTATTTTTCGCTTTTTTGGTAGTTTGTTGGGCTGCGGTGATTTCTTATTTCTACTGTCGGGGTGGCACTTCAGTACCTAGTACCTAGTACCCAAAGTCGTAGCAAATTGATGAGGAGGGAGGGGTTGAGTCACCCTCCCCGTAGAAAAAGTTGGAAAAATCGTTTCAAATGAGAAAAGTTGGCAAATTTGACCATAAAGAGAAACATTTTTTGGAAACCCGTTCCCTTTCAGAAATCACAATCTAAGTCTGAAATTACCCTCCAATTCTAATTTTTTCAAAAACTTTGCCCTCGGTGCGCTCGAGCTTATTATATTTTATCTAAATCCTACATAAGTTAATTTTTTCGTATTTTTCCTCAAAATTATTCCATTTCGATGTTTGAAAATGAAATTTTTTAAAAGCTTTGGCATCGCCATATTTCTCTTTTAATAGTTTTAAAGTAAAAGTGGCTGATTTTTTATTCAAGTTTATTACTTAATCTAAAATATTACTTTATAACACCTGTAACTTGAGATTTTCTAAAATTTAAGCCCTCGCTTCGCTTGGGCCAAATTCATTTCTCTCACAGGCGCATTGTAACTACAAAATTTTTAAATTTTAAATTATAATGTTTCTTGAAATTTTCCACCTATACTTCGTTCGGGACAAAAAGACAATTTTATAGGTTTTTCCAACTACACATACTTACAATGAAATTATACAGGGAAAAGCAATGAATTGAATGAGAGGGAGAAGTGATCAAAACAATTAGTTTAGTCTGTAAAATTTGTACTATCCATCCCCGCCTCCCAAAAATAAGTCTGTTTCGTTCCCGAAACCATTGATTTTCAAAATTTATCAAAACTCGAGCCGGAAATTCTGAGATTTTGCGCCCCAAAATTCAATATTCAGACTTCGGTACCTCGTCGCGTCACGTCGTCACTGCGCACTTCGATACACCATTTTATGAAACCAAAATTTTACTCCAAATTCATTTCATCCATAAGCGCGCCAGAGGGAGGGGGCTCAATGGGTTCGAGTCTTCCCTCCAAGCTCCGAAAGGAGATTTTTTATTACAAAAATGTGAAAAAAGTGCATTTTTTGCTATTCAAACATGATTTTTTTTCTGCCTTCGAGAATCAGTGAAACGATTTTCATTGAAATTTGATGATTTTTCACTGATCTTTCGGTCAAAAATCACTGGTTTTTCAATCAATTCCCATTTGTGAGGAAAAATCAAATAATTATTTTGATTTTACTGAAAGATCAGTGGAAAATAACTGGTTTTCAGTTAAATTCATTTCACTGATTCAAGCAGGTTTATTTTACTAATTCAGATTTTGAGGAGTGTACCTATTGATAGTTTGTTCCAAAAAATTCCGCAATTGTCCAATTTTTCTTTGCTCAAATCTGTTGTATCACCCCCCCCCCCAATTTTTACTCAGATTCTCAGCCTCTCCCTTAAATTATTTCTAGGCGGGCTTATTAAAGTGGACAAATTTCAGTTTCAAAGTTTAAAAAATCAAGAACGATCCCCCCTCCCCCCTTCCTCCTCCTCTCAGAAAAAACACTTCGTAACTCCACTGCTAGTACCTAGTTTACTAAGCGTACATGCCTACTTACGATATATTTGTGCACATTCAGTACGTACGATACACGCGGCGCGGCGCAGGCGACGCAACGCCCAGTGAGTAAACCTAAAGTAAGGCGATATGCGGCTAGGTACCATAACAGGTAAGTCTAATCGTAAGTACGTGCTACGTATTCGCGATTAGCTACGCTACGAAAATGTACCAACGCAACAAAGGTACGCGTACGTACCAATCTAGGTAAGTACCTACCTATATTATGAAATTTACTTGCAATTTAGATACTTGCACTTGAAATGCAGAACTCAAAAATTTACGCGCCAATACGTCGCGCAGCGTCGCGTCGTGTTGTGTCGTGTTGAACGAATCGAACGCGATAGTACCTATTTTAATGTAGGTATTGTAGGTATAACGTACAAAGAGACGATTTTTTCCTAGACAATAAATAACGTGGAATTGGTATAGTTCGCTGCCGCAAACCACGTCATGCCGCACCGCGACGCCGCGCCGCGTCGCGGTGTTCCATCTTCGCACGTACCTAAGTACGTACTGAAGATGAGAATAAGTTTGGTTGTTGGTTTCACGTGCACACGTAGACGCGCCTATTGTAGCGCTGCGCTGGCTACGCGGCGTCCGTCGGCGTCGCGTAGGCGTAGGTATTGGTTGGTAGAATTACGTTAGAGCGTATGTGTGCAACTTCCATGTACTATGTACAGCTAGAGCAAGAGCTATAGAAAAATGAAATAAAAAAAATACGGGATAGTAATTGGCGTACGCGAACAATACGAGTACAAAAGCCGCAAACGACACTTGTCTACCGACGAAATAGATGAAAAATGGTCTGATATTATATATATAAATGTACCCGTACCGCGTACATCGCTATATACGTTTTATCGTACCTACTACCTACCCACCCCACTCCACTCCACCAACCAACCACCTATGTACTTACCTACAAGTACAAAAGCGATAACTCGCCGGTGCGGTGCGACGCGGCGACGGTGACGTGCGACCAACTTTTGCGGGTGAACGTCGCGTCGCGTTCGCACGTTGGCTATTGGCTATTGGCTAGCGAGTAACCAAGCACCTGCTTACCACTTACCTAATTTTCAGGGTTTTTGCGCGAGAATCGCGACAAAACCCTATTACGTTCAGTTTTTCAGGGCCATCTTCAACTTTTAACCAATCAGTGATCGGTATATAGGTAATTATTAGAGCTCTCAAAAATATTCTTTGCATGTTTTTTTGTATGCGATATAATTGCGCATATTCAATACATCTTTGCGTTTCATAAGATTCTGAGTAAGAAAAACCCAACTTCATTTTGCATATTTCGCATATTTCGCATATTTCGACCAAAAATGCATATTTTTGTATATTTTAAACGCCAAAAGTGCATATTTGTGCATATTTCGACTATTTTTTCAATTTTTGGCATATTTTACTTTTTTTTTATTATTTTTTCAAAAATTTCCATTTTTGGCTTATTTTTTTTGCTAAAATTACAAAACTGTAAAAATTTTTCAAAAAAATTAAAAAAATATTTTTGAGAGAAAAAAATTTAAAAAATTTTGCTTTTGACAATAAATTTGATTTTTTGACGTAAGTAGGTATTTAATATTCATTTTTTAAGCTTTCTATGTTTTCAAAAATGTTCTTTTCAGCTTAGTGGTGAAGCAACACTGCGTTCAACAGTTTCGACAATGGTACAGTGTTATAGAGGTTTAAAAAACCTTTTTTTTGATACCCATATTGGATATGCATATTTCGCATATTTTGGGTAAAAATGCATATTTTTAGCATATTTCAGGCATCTAAGAATGCATATATATGCGCATATTTCAGTGAAAAAAGTGCATATTTTTGACAGCTCTAGTAATTATCCTATTTAACGACCCATATTAGCTATTTAGTCAATCATCATCCTAATCTGATATTACTAAGCGATTTATATTCTGAGTTATATGTAGGCAAAGCTAGGTCCACACTAAACGGGTTAGGTAGGTACCTACCTATATTGGTAATCTGTTTGATCGATTAAAGCACATTTTCTCACAGATGGAAACTTGTAATTGATGCTGCATCGATTGAGTTTTCAAAAAATAATCGAGAAGCATCAATTAAGAATCGATTAATCGGTCCACAAAATTTAGTTACCTATACTTGATTAGCCAGAGTACCAGAGATACGTGACGTTAGTAGGTAACTCAAATTGTTCCGATTAGAATAATTACGTCACGTATATTTAGATTAGTCAGAAAAACTGAAAATTGATCTCTGATTAATCGATGCTGGTTCAATTACTAGGTATAATCGGGGGATGAGAACATGAGAATCGATTTTCGATTATAATCGAAGAGCTGCTTTCCAAAGTGGTCTAAGTCAAAAAAATAAAAAAAAATTTCAAAAAACGAAAAATACGTTTGTACTATATGCCTTTGAAGCATTTTTTCTGCTACCAAACTAAATGTATTGTACAGTGCTATATGTACCAAAAATGTGGCGAAAGTCTCGATCTCCAAAAATTTGATCTTCACGAGTTATGACCCTTCAAAATTGACTGAAGGTCATTCCACGTCAGTCCGTACGCAAAGTGGTAGGTGGGGTCGGCGATTTTTTTCATTTTTTTTATGTGGGTAGATCTCGATGAGAGATGACGAATGCCGCAAACCGCAGCTCTCAACGTCTTTTTGGAGGGCTGCCACGAGCATTTGAAGTTTTGAGGTAAAGTTGGATATGGTAAATTTGGGGTGTGGATAACTCGAAAACCATGATGGGTTGAAAGTTGAAATTTTTTCTAATGTGTAGGGCTTTTGAAGAGCTTTTTGACGATTTTTTTGAAAATCAGTGTTGCCACTTTTTTGACACGAAAAATAAGCTGTAAAAGTTGAAAAATGACATTTCTCTATGATGTCAACCGTCAAAAATTCTGAAAAAAATCTGTAAAGTACCTACAACTTTACGTGGTGATTAATATATCAAAAAATTGAGGTGACGTTTTCGTGTTTTCGAGAAAAAAAAAATCCAAAGATTGGAAGAAAATACAATTTTTTTTTCAAAAGTCAAAATTGTGTAAATTGATTTTTTTAGTCAATTTTACACCATATTCAAAGAAAAAGTTGGTAAAAGCATTCTAACTCCATTCTACACGTACAATTTCAACGATTTTCAGCAAAA
This sequence comes from Pseudococcus viburni, assembly GCA_033439095.1. NCBI lineage: Eukaryota > Metazoa > Arthropoda > Insecta > Hemiptera > Pseudococcidae > Pseudococcus > Pseudococcus viburni. The sequence continues at coordinate 23,895 of JAVBJF010000600.1, read as the reverse complement.
TTCAACTTATGATGTATCGCGAAAAAGCTGAAAAAATTCTCTTCAAAATGAGACAAAAAACGATTGAAGGAGAAATTTTAAAGATTTTTTCAAAAAATGTGATCTTTTGACATTTAAGTTCAACTTTGAGTAACTTCGGTATATTTTCAGAGGCCACAGAGTCGGTATAAAAACGCGTCTTATTCAACTTGGTCCCTAAAATAATAGATGGAATTCTATTTTTTTTGAAAGATCAATTTTCAAAGAGAATTTTTTTGGGCGCCTAATTTTGGGCCCCCTAAAAATTTGTTACAAAAACATTGAAAACGTCGTATAAACGCATATTATTTCGATTTTTTATGAAAAATTACGCCTTCAAGCAATAAAAACAGCTTTCTAACTTGAGTTAAAGTTGAGTTAATGGTTTTTTTGTGACAGAATCACTCAATTTAAAAATTATTTAAGCCCCAAAAGTTTGTTTATAATCAAAAATTTTTTTCCAACTTTTGAAGTTAATATTTAATAACTCTGCATTTTCACGCATATTAACGGGTTTTGAATTGAAAAGAAATTAAATTTTTTTCCAATCTTTGGATTTTTTTTTCTCGAAAATACGAAATAAAGTCACCTCAATTTTTTAATATATTAATCAGCATGTAAAGTTGTAGGTACTTTACAGATTTGTTTCAGAATTTTTGGCGATTGACATAGGGAAATGTCATTTTTCGACTTTTACAGCTAATTTTTCGTGTTAAGAAAAGTGGCAACACTGATTTTCAAAAAAATCGTCAAAAAGCTCTTCAAAGGCCCTACACATTAGAAAAAATTTCAACTTTCAACCCATCATGGTTTTCGAGTTATCCACACCCCAGATTTACCATATCCAACTTTACCTCAAAACTTCAAATGCTCATGGCAGCCCTCCAAAAAGACTTTGAGAGCTGCGGTTTGCGGCATTCGTCATCTCTTATCGAGATCTACCCACATAAAAAAAATGAAAAAAATCGCCGACCCCACCTACCACTTTGCGTACGAACTGACGTGGAATGACCCCTGATTAATTTTTTTCAAAAATTGACTTAGGCCACTTTGGAAAGCAGGTCTTCAATCGTAATCATTGAATTTACATACATGGACGAAAATCGTTACTTTTTAGTTACCTAGGTACTTACAACTCCTTTTTTTGACAGAATATTTTTCATGAAAAAATTGCAAATATTATTTGAAACGAGCGAAACAGCCAAAATAAAATTTTAAAGGGCCTGTTGCAATCGGCGAGTAGTTGATTGCTTGTTTTTTTCTTTTTTTTCCAAACGTTTACTGAAATAACGGGATTCAGTTTTGCAATACTTATACCATGCCCTTACATACCGAAGGCTTATAAAGGGGAGAGGTGGGGTATTGAATTGTGAGGAGACCATCCATTCACCGTTGCGAGTATAATACATATGTAGGTATGTAGGTAAGTAAGTAAATGGTTTGCGTAGCAATCTCGTTCGACCATTAACAGCGCAGACGGATTCGACGCCTTTTCCCAATTTTATTCGTAAACGCCGCATCAGTTACCCGAATGATTCGTTCGAGATCGAGATCGAGACCGAGGCCAAAAGAAGCAGCAACAAGTAAATTGCAATCGCGACTAGCTAACTAGTTAACTAGGAAGTTAACAACACCAACGGGACACGCCACGCCACGCCACGCCACGTCGAACACGCGATAGAAAATTGTCACGATGAAATTGTCGGCACGCGCAGCTGGACGCAGACGCAGACGATACGCGACGTCGTATTTTTTACTGGCCGATTCGCCGCCGTTCCTTGTCAAACGTAATAAGAACATCCGAGCCGATGTCGGAAGTAAAGAGTCCAAAACAACGCCGCGCATACCTTCGCACGGTGCAGGTGCAGGTGCAGGTGGTGTTGGTGGTGTTGGTGGCATTGGCGTCCGCAGGAAAAAATCGTCGAAAAAGCGAAAGGTGTCGTACTCGCTGAGACGGCTCAAGCAGATGGTACCGGTCGCCGGAATCGATTACGTCATGGAATTGAGTTTGACCGACGAGAAAATCTTTGAAATCGGTAGAAATCGCATAAAAAGAAACGACGAACCCAAGTTCCAAGTCAAAACTAACAAAGCGCAAGACCTGAAGGACGAATTCAATTCGTATTGCGGCGAAAAGAAAAAGATAAAAAATTGGTTGTATTACGTTTGAATTTCGCGCTTTTCCGATTCGTGTCCCCAGTCCCGAGTCGCTTAGTCGATGGACGCGATAGCGTCATCCGCGCGGCGCGCACCTATGCGGCCGGCAGCCGGCAGCCCGCAGCCCGCGACACTCGATTAGCAACCAAATCTACTAGGTATACTTATATGTAGTAGACGGCGAGACAAGACAAGATGCGGCGGCCGTGCCCGTGCCCGTGCCCGTGTTCGTGCCTGTACCGACGTGACGCTACGCGACGCGACACGACGAAGAGTAGGCTAGGGCTAGGGTAAATAAATACGGTATGTACATATGTACGTCTACGTACGTAGGTACAGCTTTATGTACCTATGTATCGTTGCTTGTGAAAATAAAGATTCATACAAAATATATACCTACGTACAGGTAGTTGGATAGGTATGCGTATTAATTATTTACGCGTTTTTTTCGCACTCTGGCAAAATTATTTGTTACACCTAAGGGTATAGGGTATGGTCGAGCTTTGAAAAAAAGTTCAGCCTCCCGACTACTCCACCCCTTCATCATTTTGCAAGTTCTTTCAAAATTTTTAACTCGCGCGAAAAAATTGAACAAATGTGCGCCAATTTTGTTTTCAAAAAATTACCGTAAGTGAAGATTGGGCCTTGGGCTGGATACATTAACCTAGCCAAATATATTCAAATTAGCCAAAAAATATGTTGAAATGAAAAATTTACCACGGTTTGGAAAAACGAAAAAATTGCAGTTTTCGTTTTTAAAAACTTTTTTTTTTTCTGAAAGTTGAAATGTGAATAAATACATAATACAAATTTAATGTCGAAAAGTCAAAAAATCTATCGAAAGAGCGAAAAAATGAACAAAATGAATAAAAAATGAACAGTCATTAATTCATTACGAATCTGAACATCGAAATTCGTCAACCAAACGATTACGTACAACAATCAGAGTATGATTTTCGTTAAAGAACTGATTTTAGAACGTAATCATAGGCGTGACTGCCGGGTGTGCCGGGTGTGTGCCTCGGCACACCTTACTTTTTCTAGATTTTTCAATTCCCCCCCCCCCCCAGGGACAATTTTTTTGGTAAAATTCATAAATGTGTCCTGGTAGCAATATTCTTTCTTCAATGAAATTTTTAATAATAGGTACTGAAAACTATTTTGAGAAAAAATTCAGAAAAGTAGGGTATAGGTATACAGTTAAATTAAACATGGAAAAATGTGAGAAAAGTTTAGGCTGAAAAAATTCTGGTTTTGGAAATAATTGTGAAAAAATTAAGAGTTGAAAAACATTTTAAGAAAATTGGAGTTGAAATTTGAAAAAAAAAATCAGAATGGAAAGAAATTTTTGAGAAAGAGTGAGATTCAACTCGTACATACCCCGAAAAAAATGGGAATCTATTCCCCCATTCTTTCACATTGGTATTTCTTCGGGAATAAACTCACCTTCAGCCTAATTTCTTAAGAAATTATTCTCTTTTTGAAAAACCTTGCAATTTTTATGATATTAAGAAATTTCATAAAATTTTCTGATTTGCAAAGAATCTTTCTTTTTTAGAAAATTGCCCAAGGTTTGGGAGACTCCTCAATTTTTGGAAAATCGTTCAGACTAGTGGAAAAAAGTTGCTCTACTTTTGGAAAATTATGCAAAGTATTGAATAATTTCCCAGTTTTTGCAAAGTCATCGCAAGTTATGGAAAAATCATTCAAAATCGAGTACACAATCTCTGAGAATTTAAATAACGCTGAATGCACTACTTTACATTCTTCTAATGGGTATTTTTTGTCATGTTGTGAAAAAGTCCTCAAGTTACCCTTTTCGATGAAAAGTCACTTGCTTAATTTTTATTTAAAAAATTCGCCAAAATTTGAAAAATGAATTTTAGCATCTGAAATTTTGCATATGAGGTTCTTTTATGATGTAGGTACCGTTTTCGATTTATTTTTGCTTGGGTTCAAAATTTTACTCAGAGTTGGAATACCTAACATTTCTGGAGCTGAAGTTCATTTCTTGAATTTTGGATAATTTTTGAAATTTAAAAATTACCTCATCGCCCTGCAGAAGATGAAAATTTGATCTGAAAATATATACCCCATTTTTGACCTCTCGGGTCGAATAGGAGTGGTTTCAAGACGTTTTGGAGCCTCCAGAAAATTTTGGAATTTTCTAGCACTGGAGAAAATCCCATAAAAATGATCCATGAACTTTAGCTCTTTCACACATTTTGAAGTAGGTATCTACCTAATCAAGTTTTAAACTTTGTTTATGCGACACGAAGAAAACTGATGATTTCTTGATGAAAAATTTTGGACGTAGATATTGTTTTTAATTTTATTGGAGTCCCCAAAGTTTTGGCACACTCTACTCGGAAGGTCCAATCACGCCTATGAACGTACTTAATAAAAATAAAAAAATAAAAAAGTATGGAAAAGTTTCAATTGCCAATTTGCCACTATACCTACTAATTTTGATTAAATTTTGAAGAAATGTAAGATTTGATGACAGTTTTTGCAAGAATACTCTCTAGGCTCTTGCTATACGTACTCGTACGAGTTTCTGGATTTTTGAACAGACATTAGAAGCGTAGCGTATGGCGATGGCGTATGGCGCATGGATCGCCAAACTTGGACAATATTGTGTACGTACTAGGTACCTATATACTGTTAGCTGGTCCTGGTATTCGCGTAAAATGCATATCTACGCTGAGCTGAACACTTTCAAATTCAACCGATCGCCATTACCACTAACTACGAGTAAGTAGGTACCTATGGTATTGCTAAGCAAGTTAAAGGGACCACGCAAGTGTGTTCTCGTATTTTCCTCCTCGTGCTCGTGCTCATTCGTTCGGGAATACGGCGTCATTTCGTAATCATCACATTTCGTCAAGTGCTGCAGCTACAGTTACAAATACAGAACCAGAGCCAGAGCCAGAGACAGAGACAGAGACAGAGACAGAGACGAAGACGGAGACGAAAACAAATAGGAAAAGATACCTAGATAAAGGGGAAAAGAGGAAGAGCGATAAGGTGTTACCGTGTAAGTGAAGTTAGCTAGCTACTTATCTACATATATACCTATACGCGAGGAAAGAAGAAGTAGGTACCTTCATAGAACGAAGAAGGAGAGGAATAAAAAAAAAAATGAAATTCGACGCTTCGAGACAGTCCAGCTTGCGAATGCAAATGCGGAGGAAAAATTCCAGCAAAAAGCAAATGAGGAAGAAGAAATCTAAATTATCGAAACCGTTTCCAGTACGCAAATACGTCGAAGTGGCTTCGATCGAGGGCACCGAGTACGCCATTCAGTACACGCTGACGCCGGAAAGGATATACGAGATCAGTAGAAATCGAATCAAATACGCCAAAGAGCCCAAGATAGAAACGCATCCTAACAAAACGCAAGATCTGAGAGATGAATTCTCCGCGTACTGCGGTATTAAGAAGACGATTAAGAATTGGCTATTTTACGTGTAGAATTAGCGGTAGCGGTAGCGACAGCGATAGCGATAACGATAACGATAGCGTGCTTACTTTAAGCGATTACCTAATTTACGCATATACCTACATATATATGTACAGCGACAAGTACAAGTATACATACGCTCTCTTCTCTTGTATTCGTTGAATGGGGATGGGGATGGGAATGGGAATGGGAATGGGAATGGGTATGGGTAGAGGTACCTATCTATCTACCCGCCACCCGTGTACTCGAATAGGCACGACGATAAAAATCTCACCCGACACCGCTTACGCATAACGCATCAGACCTGGTCACCTACGTACTGTACCTTGTACCCTTGTACATTTGTACCGCGGTATGGTACGTAGTACTTCTACGTACTTCCACGTCCACTACCGCCCGATTGCAAATGCAAATACCAGCCAGCGTAAGTTTTCATTCGTCATTTGCCCCCACACCACACCTGTCGGCCGGTCCCGATTCTGACATGGTCGAGCCGGGTGTGGGCGCGACGCTAGATCGTATTTCCGATTTCGCACTCGACTAAAATGATTTAGAAAGCGAAAGCTCATCTTTCTTCGATGTTGGACGCGACACGTTAATAAAAATGCATATCCACTCGTTTGCCGTAAATAATTACCCATGGAGCGGTGGGGTGGGGTGCGATATCGGTATACGACGGTATTTACGGCGACCGCTTCTGCAATTTAATTAACACCGCCTAGCCACGACGCGACGCGACGATGCGTTCCGACACGAACCGACCCGACCCAACTCGCACCGCGCCTCGCCTAGCCCAGCCCAGCCGAGCCAACTAACTGTGACCTGAGACGAGGTACCGCGTGGTTTGTCTTTTCACTTTTGTCGTCGTTGTTGTTTATGTTTTGTAATTAGGTGGCAGGTACCTACACATATTTGTAGACCCACTACCTACCTAGTATTCATTTACTCGATTGACGGAAAATTCACGAGTTGATGAAATTTCAGTAGGATACCTGGCCCAAATACCGTCACCCATATCCTTTTTCGCCCCTACGCCCCCCCCCACCATTAGATTTTTTGAATTCAACTAAACGTGATTTGGGTACCTTAAACCTTTGGACATAATCCCCCCGAATTGAATTTTCCTCAACTTTTCATCTTTTTCAGCCCTAGGCCAAAAACCAAAGGTCATCAGTTTTTGGTCTAAGGAAAATATAAGTGTTGAATATGTGTAAAAATTACATTTTTATATTTTTAGAGTGATTTCCAATAAATTTTGAGGGGGGAGGACGAAATTAGAAACTTCCTCATTTTTTTTTTTTTTACATTTAGCTCACTGTTTCGTAAACAGTGGTAAAAATCAAGAAATCAAATAGATTCTCAGAAAATGTACGTAGGTGACCAGGTCTGATGCGTTATGCGTAAGCGGTGTCGGGTGAGATACTGATTTTTTTCGATAAATGGAACATTGATTGAGAAATTAGTAATTTTTGACCGAAAAATCAGTGAAAAATTACTAATTTACTGCTCGAGCGAAGCGAGGGCGAATTTTCTAAAAAAAATCATACTCTTCGTTGACACTTTTATGATAAAAAATCTCCTTGCCGAGTTTAAGAAGGGGGGCTCGAGCCCCCTGAGCCCCCCTTGGGTGTGCCCCTGTTATTTGTTGAATTATTGAGTAGAATAAGATAATTTGTGTGTTGAAAAATGAACAAAAAATGGAAGCTTTTTTTTTCAGAATCAAATTCAGGAAGTGAAAGTGAGAAGAAAATTACAATAATTTTTTTCTTAGGGACTTCGAACGTTTTTGTTATTTTTGAAGGTGAGGTAAACACAATGATTTGCTTTGCCTACGTCTCATTTAGGCACTCTAAGAATTCTAGAAATTTTTCTTAGCATAATTTGTGGTTGTCTCACTAGTGTAAGAATTTTTTTAAATTATGATTTCTAGTCATGGGAAAAAATTGGTTCAAGATTAAAGCAAATTCCATACATCCATACATCGGTCTACCAATCATGGTTTACTATTGACTGCACAGGTACGAAAAATTTTCCAAAATTTTCTTCGTAATTTATTTCTGATTATTGAAAAAAAAAATGGTGAAGTTTTCCAACGATAAGATATGTACAATTAACTACCACATTATCAGATCAACGCTAATTCCATATTAAATTTGAATATCACAATTTATTACCCGGAACAAAAATTATTAATTCAGGGTCAGCGAAAATTTCTCAATATTGGAATTTCGCAACTTTTCGACCCTCTGGTAGCAGAATGAGTTTTGATCGGAGAAGGATGGCGATGGTTCAGGGAGATGTAGAAACTCAAATCGCACGCCATTTTTACTAGATTAAAACAACAAAAAAACACGGTTTTTTTCAAAAGGAGGTACCCTTTGGGAACCCCAGCTTCCCTCCCCGCCACCTAAGGGATTCAATTTTTTTTGGGTAGTCTCCGATAGTGACCCAACAACCCTGCCGAGTTTGGTCAAAATTCGAGATATGTTTTTTTTTTCGCGCTCCACCCTAATGTACGTGTACAGTACATGCCTATACAATACGTACCTATCATATGTGTACTACATATGTAGATCTTGTAGGTAGGCCTACATATGGAATACATACCATACTACGTAATGCGTATGCGTATGCGTAACACTTTATATGAGTAGGTATACGCCGCCGTACCTATCTCGCTATCTGTACATTTATGTATGTATGTAGGTAGGTAGTAGGTACCTCTAGCTATGTGCGTACTGCTTAGGTAGCCTATGCCGTATGCCGTATGCCGTATGCCGTATGCCGTATGCCGTATGCCGTATGCCGTATGCCGTATGCCGTATGCCGTGCACATATATTATAATAGATGCCTAACTACCTACTCGTAATCGTAATACGCGTGGTTTCGGTTTCAATTTACCTCACGTCGTGTTTTCGCTTCGCTGAAATCAACTGCTAATTGGATTACACGAGTATAAGACGAAGTAGCAACCGCAGACGCAGCCGTAGCAACAAAGTGTCGCGTCGCGCGTAGCGAGTTAGCGACAGCCGACAGCTGACACGATGCTTCTTTCACTAGATACTTCAAGGGAGCTACTATTCCTTTTTAAAAAAATTGGCAGGCTTGTACAGCATCGCAAGAAACTTCAAAAGCCGAAATTTCAACTCCCAAAGTTCACTTGGTAGGGGGGAGTTATGAGGGATTCAAATTTCGAAAAATCGCCTAATACATCGAAAAAATCTAAATACCTCGCCTCCGTATGACATTTAAAAGATGAATTTTATACCACGAGTTAGGTACCTTCGGTATATAGACCATCTGGAGATGGAGCAGTTGCCCGAATCCGCGTGTAACACCTCGGGTGGGGGAAAAAGAGGTGAATTTTTATTCATACCTTACATGAGAGAAATAGTAAGTTGCGGAGTTGTTTCAATTTTTCTACGATTTCTCACCTACAGCGAAGTACCAATTATTGTGGATCAACCCACATATTTAACAAGGAGGAATTGGGTAAGAAAAAAATTAGAAGGGTGCATGAACCACCCGATTACTTATTACGTATTTTTTTGTTAATTTAAATATATTTTTTTGTCAATTTAAACACATTTTTTGTTAATTTAAACATATTTTTTATCAATTTAAATATATTTTTTTGTCAATTGTAAGTACCTATCTTTAATTGGTGTTTTTTTCGTAGAAAAGCAGAAAAAATAAAAAATGATTTTTGAGCCATTTTTTGATGCGAAAAAAGGATGTTCAAGAAAAACTTCACCATCAGAAGACATTCGAATATTTTTTCGATCGAATCCGTAATATTGATGTAGAGGGAAGTGGCTTTCCGTACGATTATTTTTTTTTTGAAAAATTATTGTCCAGGACGTCGGCAAATGGTGTGATTCGCAAATGCCCCCCTGAAAAATTCGAAAAAACTGTGATTATAGGAAAATTTCTCGCAGGCAAAAGGTTCATGGCAAAAATCTGAAACCCAAGTATTTTGGTAATAAAAACTTCGCCCTTTTATATGTCGTATTCAGTTTTACCTGAAATTCAAAATTTCAGGATCTTTTGGGCGATCGGAAAAACCTGATCCGAAAATCGGAACTTGGCTGACGAGTGAAAATTCACCTTCTCCCCCCCCCCCGAGGTGTTACACGCGGATCCAGGGCGACGACTACCCCATCTCCAATCTTGATGGCCTATACCGAAGGTACCTAGTTCGTGGTATAAAATTCATCGATTTTTGTAATTTTTTCGGCGCATTTGGTGATTTTTCGAAAGTTAAACCCTTCATAACTCTCCTTCACCCGAAGTCAACTTCAGGGGCTGAAATTTTGACTGTGAAAATTTCTCGCGATGCTGTACAAGCGTGTAAATTTTTTTGGCGTGTCATACCTCGGGTACTTGCCTCGTTAATATTTGAAGGGTACGGGGAAAAAAGCGGCCAATTAAAAAAATTGTATGTTAAAAAAGGGACTTAGATGTAATCTTTTTTAAATTTACGCCTAGGTCCCTTTCGGCGGTTTTTTTCTCTGTACCCTTCATTTACCTACAGTACGCACGTCACACTACGCCACGTCGCTACTTGATTATTACGCGTTGGGGCGTAGGTGTAGGTAGTAGGTAAGATACTACATAGCTAGGTATAAAGGTAGGTACCGGGAACTGAACGCAATGCTACTAAAACTGATGTGGGTACATCCGCCACGCTTCGCCGCGCCATCCCGCCGCCGCCTTTGAACGAAAAAGCGTAAATTGAAATCGCGACAAAGCGCCCCTATTACAAAATGATTCGCAGCAAAAAAAACAACAAACGTGTTGAGTTTCTATTACATAAACCTAATGCCCTTATTTTTTCTCTTTTCTACCGTATCTACTGCCGACTGCCGACTGCTGACTGCCGAAAAAGAAAAAATAATCCACGTGGAATCGAACTAAGGTACTACATATATGTAGGTACGTCTACGTACATACGTACGTATAAATATTTTCTTTTTTCTTTTCGTTTTCGTTTTCTTTCTATTTTTATACGTATTCTCATTCTTCTCCTTCTCCTTCTCCTTCTACTTTTCCTCCTCGTCGCTGGCCTATCTCGTATTTTTTCCCTGTAGTCTGTTGCTGTTGCTGCTACCTACCGTTACTGCTGCCAGAGTCGGAGCTCCTGTCGCCGCCACCGCTGCTGCGTTGCTGCTGCTGCTACTACTACTACTACTACTTGCTGCTACGGGTATGTAGTGTGGCGTAGCGGATAGCGTACTACCGAACCTCTTCTCTACTTTCACGAGTGTCGACGTGTCGAGTATGTACACGGTACCCAGTACCCGGACCCGAACCCGGACCCGGACCCGTATTCCTTCGCTCTCCTTTCGTTTGCGATGACAACTTATTGATTCATTGCGTTATTTTTGATTTTTATCGCCTCGATTTACTTCCATCCATTTTCAAAAATAGTCGTAAAATGATTTTTTTTTGCAGCAATAAAATTCTCGATAACAGCCTCTTAAAATATTATATTTTATTGACCGTGCCGGTGCCGGTGCCGGTGCCGATGTCGATGTCGATGCCGTTTTAATATCGGTCGCTCGTCTACAGAAAAGTAACTATTAAATATAACCTTTAGGTAACTCTGATAGGTAACAAAAACTTGAAAAGTAACATCATGTTCAATATTAGGTCAATTTTTAATCTTGCTCATGCCTGGAAATTATTCCTTGAGTTTTCGAATAATTATTATATTTCCATTGTTAAAAGCCATTTTTACTTATCCCTGCTCTTGAACAACAAAATTTCTTGCATGAAAAAATACATGACTCAATCCTGCTCATGGCTGAATTTTTCCCTCGGTAATTTCATTGTACGTATATAGTTGAAAAAACCTATGGAATTTCCTTAGCCTGCTTGATTTAAAAGATTATAGTTTCAATGTGAACACGAGAGAAATAAATTTGGCCCGAGCGAAGCGAGGGTGAAAATTTCAAGTTGAAGACCTTAAATTCAAAATGCAATAAAACAATGTTTTAAATTAATTAACTTGAATAAAAAATTGGCCAATTTTCCTCAAAAATTATTTGAGAAGAAATACAACATGGCCGTGCGTAGCGAAGCCGAAATTTTTGAAAAATTTGGTTTCCAAACATCGAAAATGAGTTGTAGTGAGAAAAAATGTGATAAAATTAATTGGAATAATTTTGAGGAAAAATACGAAAAAAATCATTTTTATAAGATTTGGATTGTTTTGAAATTATGGAACAAAAAATTCAATAAGACCGAGCGTAGCGAGGCCGAAATTTTTGAAAAATGTTGCTTTGGGGAGTAAGTAATTTTAGAGTTAGATTGTAATTTCTGAAAGAGGACAGTAAACTTGAAATTTTAAAAGGCTCAGTTTTTCATTACTTATGCTGTAAAATTTCCAAACGTTTTTTTAATTTGCCGAAATTTTTAAGATTTTGCCAAATTACTTGAAATCTCCGAAATTTTGCCAAATTGCCGACTGGAAATCGACTGGGGGTATTTTATACCCCCCCCCCATCCCTCCATCGCGCCACCTTGGAACTAGTTACATGTCGATGACGTTAGGAATACGCTAGGATTTGCAACTGCAACTGCCAACAACTACCGTAAGACCCCCCCCCCCCCCGGTACGACTGCAATTGCAGCAGCCCACAACCAACGACCGCCATCAACATCAGATAATCGAGTACACCAGTTAGGTATCGCACTACACCGTGTCACAGTACACACGCGACTAAGATCTGAGGAGGGAGAAGCAAAAACCACATTTTGGGGGCCTTGATCCACCGTAGGGAGGGAAAGCAACAAGTTTGGGGGCCGGGTTGTTATATATTGGTCAGGGCATGGTCTTGGATCATTTTCAGCAAAAAAGGCCGTAAGTACATATTGCCAAATTTTCACCACTTTCAAGACTCATATTTAATCAACATAGGAGGGGGCTAAAATGTTTTTTCGAGTCTTTTTCATGAATAATGAATCACTTAGAGAGGTTTGGGCAAAAAAATTAAAATTAAAAAAATGTTTGTTAAAAATTTGTATTTTTTCATATTTTGAATAATGAGGGATATTGAGGAGCTTACAGGCACGTGTTAATATTTAAAAAAAAAATAGGGAATTATTTTCTTTTAAAAAGGAACAACTTTGAGGGTGGGTGGGGGGGGGGGGGGTACGCAAAATTGCTCAAACTTGAAAATAAGGACCACTCTAACGTACACGTACAGTGTACACGTAGGTATAGGTATATGTAGTATGTTCTCACGTTAGATATATTTACATTTACTTATTAGGCATCTGCGTATATGTACTCGTCTCGTATTGTGTTCGGTTACACGGACGCGCAAGGCGCTTCGAGTTTGTTTTCCTTATGGATTTTTCATGGCTGTTTCGACGCCACCACTACCTTCACCTCCAGCTCCACTCCAAACCTGCTCTCACCGGCCAACATTACACGTCGAAAACCGACGCGACGCGACGCGTTTTTTCTTTCTTTTTGTTTTTATTTTATTTGGTGTACGATGTTCACAAATATGTACATATGTACCTTGACCTACCTAGTACCTACTACCTACCCACTCACCCACTACTGGTACTACACACTACACACTACCACCACCACTTATCTACAATGTAGGTACCTACCTAATATGTACAATTGTACATTCGAACACGAGTATACCGATAAGCAGCATGTGTTCGGGTAGGTAGCACGTCATCGTCACGGCTGTAGACTAAAGACCAAAGACCATAGACGCCGAAAGAAAACTAAACTAGTCTAAGTAGGCAGTGCCGTAATGGTATCTAGATCTACTGGGCATACACGTAAGTGTACGGTAAGAAAATAGTAAATACTTGCGCTGCGTACTGCGTATTATAGTCAGCTAGTACAAGTACATACATATTTGTACTTGTACTTACGTAATCGTTATTCAACTCGTAGTCGTAGCTAAGCATTTACCTATATGTGGGACTGGAAGACTCTTCGAGTCAACGACGATCTACGAAACGACTGTCTAGATTGTTCACCGCAAGAGGACGTGGTGTTTTTTTTCGCGCTCAAATCAGCTGTTTCGTGTTCGTAAGTCCAGAATTGATAAGTTTATTATTGCTCGAATTTTTTTTTGTGTGCAGATGGAATAAATTTATTAATTATGCCCGAAGTAAGTCATAGTAACATTAGAATAGTACTTTAGTGTTGTTACTCTTACGCTAAAGTGTTCTTTTAATTATCTTTCAGAGATGTACTTGGCGAAATTGTTTCAAATCCTTCGCAAGTAGTTGCGAAAGTTGATAGAATTAAAATTGAGTTGAGAAAATTGATATAATTAAAATTTGAGTTGCGAAAATTAATAGAATTAAAAATTGAGTTGAGAAAATTGATATAATTAAAATTTGAGTTGAGAAAATTGATAGAAAAAAATTTGAGTTGAGAAAATTACGACTGAAGAAAAATTGAGATTGAGAAAAATATGAAAAAAGTTCGGATTTGGAAAAAAAAACGTTCAGAAAATTTTAAACTGTTTTAAAAAAATGAAAATATAAAAAATCGTGTCGCGTCATTTCCGACAACTCTACAATGAAACTAAACGCTCCTAGAATGACGACGACGAAAAAAAAAACACCACGTCCTCTTCCGGTGAACAATCTAAACAGTCGTGTCGACACGCGATGATACAAGTTCGTTTATTCACGGCAAACTGGTTATGCAATTTTATTAACGCTGCGTCATGACGAGAACGATGATACAAGTTCGTTTATTCACGGCAAACTGGTTATGCAATTTTATTAACGCTGCTTCATGCCGCGCCGCGCCGTGTCGCGCAGACAAAAGGGATCGTGCATCCGGCATATTTAACGTCGAACAAAAAAAACGTTTCGCCGCAGCAGGGCGGCTATTCTTGAAATTTTTTATCTGAGTTATTTGTGCTATTCACGTAATTCGAAAATCATCACTATTTACGTTATTTGCATCTATAATAAAGACGATTCTTGAAATTCGCATTTTGCTGCTCGTTATCAATTCGTCAAACTCAATTTTTTGATAAAATGACCAATGAAATTTGTTTTCATGATGTCATTACTTATACCGCTGATGGCTGAATGTCGTTTCGACTTTTTTTTTTCAAAGTCCAGATTATTTTACGTAATTTTAAATAGTTTAGAATTTCTGAAAAAGTTTTCCAACTCCTAATTTTTTCCTCGTAATTTTTTCAACTCCTAATTTTTTTCTTAGAATTTTCTCAACTGAAATTTTTTTCTGATGTTATTTTTCCACGACCGAATTTTTTTCTGACGTAATTTTTCCACGACCAACGTTTTTCTGAAGAATTTTTCCATTATCGAACTTACATTTTTTTTTGAAAAGAATGACTTCTGTTTGATTGACGTCGTAAAAATGTTATTTTCTCGCAATTTTCACATCTGAAATTTTTCCACGTCCAATCATAATTTTTTCAACTCTGATTTTTTTCCTCAAAATTTTTATGGCGTCAATCAAACAGAAATCATTCTTTTCAAAAAAGATGTAAGTTCAACGATGGAAAAATTCTTCAGAAAAAAATTTCAGTGGAGAAAATTACATACGTCAGAAATATTTCAGTTGAGAAAATTCTGAGGAAAAAATTTGGAGCTGGAAAACTTCTTCAAAAAATTCTAAACTGTTTAAAACTGATGTAAAATATTCAACGAACGACATTCAGCGGTATGAGTAGTGACGTCATGAAGGTATTCGAGTTCCAGGTTTGACTGTCTTGTTCAAGAATGCCACTTGTCAAAAAAATAACACGAATAGCAAAAATAACTCGGATAAAGAATTTCAAGAATAGCCGCCCAGAGGTGGTATATCTATCATAATCCAGAGACAAATTGGCAGATAAAAAAAATTACGTAATTTAGGTACATAATAGGTAAGTAGGTAAATAAAAAATTTTAAAAAAACGAAACACCCATAGGTAGGTACAGTAGGTACATAAAAGAAATATCGTACACCGTTTGGTAGCCGAGTATATTTTGATGTTTTCAGCATCTGGATAGAATTCGTATGTACTTACTTACCCGAGTAATCGAAATAAAATTGTCAACTGTGACGCGTCATTGAAAATAATTTTCTGCCGGAATTTTCGACTCGTTCTCGAAAGGTTTCCTTCTTTTCTTACAGTAGGTACAGTAACTAGGTACTAAGTACTTAATGGATATTTTTCAAATTTTCGTAAAATCGGTTCTTTCTTTCTTTCTTTCTTTCTTTCCAATTTTTCAGGGAAAAACTCAAAACTCAAAAAAAGCTAGATCGCCAGCACTGCGAAAAGCGTGGAGGGTGAAAGGGTGTATGTCAATGGGTATTGGGTTGGTGGTTTCTGCTGCAATCTTGCGCGAGTACTTTCACGTTCTCTGCACGCTACTACATCCTTGCCAGCAGGTAGCCGCGCCATTATACTCGTACGCGGTACGCCTATCGTTCGACTTGGAATTTCAAACATTTTAAATTCACATCCTGCCCGCCCTCGTAAAAATGAGACAGCTTCGCCTCGGTGCACAACTAGACGTAATTTTCCAACATTTCTGTTTACCTCGAGAATAAGAGAATAACGATTAAATGTACCTAGACTTATCTACATACCTAAATTCATACCTACCTAGTACCTACCTACCTGTCTATCTTAATTACTACCTACCAAATAGTAAGTAGTCGGGTGGCGGGGTGCGAGTACTAATCGAAATTAGGCCGACATTTCATCGTTCCTTCCTCGTCTCTATGAATTTTTCGTAGGTACCTCGCGAAACGCGAATATGCGAATACGTACCTATGTAGCTACGGTAAATCCATCTTACGTTAGCTGTTCGAGATTTTTCAAAGTCCTCCTTATTCCTTTTTCTTGCCCCATTTTTAGTTGAAAAAGATGGAATTTTTGGCGCGTAAGCGCATTTATGAACAGCATATAGCCTGGCATCTCGCGATAACCGTTACCACATTTAATAGGTAAAATTGAGACCAAGTTTCATCGTCCCTCCGTCGCAACTAGTTCTACTTGCATTGCTTGAAAATCGATTGCGGTATCCTCGATAAATCGATTTTAATTTTCGCTACGAGTGCTCGAAACACGATTTACAGACTGCGACGCGACGTACGAGTTGACGACTCCGGGCTGGGACGTTGGGAAATGAGCATCCGTTCGTACTCGACTTGTGAGTACGGTGTACCTGCTACTTACGCGAACCCAGATCTGAAAATTCGTCTCAAATTTATTCTAATTCGGTCGAAACGAGCTAACCGTGAGACACTTCTGAGCAATGGGATGGGATGGGATGGCGCGGTGCGGCCGCGGCCGCGGCGCTCGAATCGTAATCGCTCCGACACGACGGGATAGACAGCTAGACAGCTAGGTATTTTTCTTTCTCGCGCCGCGCAAATTCGAAATTACGCAATTTTCTTTCAAAACAACGAAATGAAAATGGAAATGAAAAGAAAATATTTATTTTGTTTTAGATTCGAATCTCGAGTGTCAGTAGTAGGTAGTAAGTATAGTAAGTACTAAGTACATAGTAAGTAGGTACCTAAATAAACTAAGTAATAAATATACTTTAGCGAGTACCTATAGCCAATTACCCTGCTACCAACTGCTAACCGAGTCCAAGTCGCGTTCGATTCGATTTTCGATAGGCAAAAATAACAATAAGTACCATACCTAAAAATAGAAAACGCGCTACCGCGTTCGAACGATCCGGGTTTGTGTAAAGAGAAATAAAAAAGCTAATATGTACTTACAGAATCTATACCTAGATATAACGACCAAGGTGAATTGCCAATGCGCAATCTATCTACCCAGGCTCTGAAAGGGGGAGGGCATCGCTTTTTCAGCCAAATGACGAGAAATGACATGAACAATACGATCGGTTCATTTGCGGAAAAAATATTTCACTTTTTCACTTCGAAAAACTTTAAACTCAATTTTCTCGACTTTTTAAAATTTTGACTACTGGTATTTTCGAAATTCAAAATGCGATATCTCGGCGAATTTTGGCCCTTTTCGGCTGGGATCGGTTTTATTCGAGTACTTAGGGTCTCTAGTATTGCCCCACGGTAATAACTAATAACTCCATTTCGACCATATGGGCCCTTTGCTAGCGGAATGACACATATGCACAATTGGGCCTAGTATGTAATACCTACATGTGCGTGTGCGACGATTTAAATGCCAAAATATGTAGGTACCTATGTAAGTAGACAGGTGTATGGTACACTGGGTACAGCTACAGTGTAGAATGGATCGAGATAAAAATGTAGGTTATCTCATCTCGGTCTCGGATAAAAATCGGCGATGTAGTACATATATTTCGAGTGGACGACCTGCAAAAAAAATCGAGCCACCCATCCCTCCAGCCCAAAAGGGATCTGAGCTAGGGTGGGTCGTCGAAGTAGGGTCAATTTTGAAAAAAAAAAACGAGCATTTTTCAACCATATAGTTTTGAAAATTTCCCAAGGAGGTTCGAAACGGGACTCAAAAGATACGATTTTTCATGTCTCTCTGATCCAGCGCTGGCTCGATTTGATACCACTATTGGCCGCCTACCAGGGGCCTAATTCAGATTGCCTTTGGACCAGCAGCGGGACTCAATTTCACGTTCACCACTTGGCCAATTTTCGTCCAAATCCACGCACGATAAATGTTTGTTTTTTTTCGATCCGCCTCAAGGTACAGGTAGGTAATTAGGCATCTACTTACACTATAAATTGGTATTGTTTGAATTTGAACCCAGTAGGAATCTGTGATTAAGTTTAAGTAGAAAACTATTCGAAACACCTAAGCAGGTAAGTGTCTGAACGCGTACGATGCGATGTACCTATTTAACACGAGACGCCAGATATGTATTATATTTCACCCTCGAAGCGAGGTATACCTACCCGCTGTGTTGAGGTGCGGCGTAAGTGGTTAGTCGTCGCCCGTCGGCGGCGTAGCAGTCGGCCGGGTAATTTGCTGGCTGGCGTTAGGTGGGAACTAACTACATAGGAAGGTGATAGTTGAGGCGAAGATGAAGGCGAAGGCGATGGCGATGGTGATGGTGATGGCGATGGCGAGGGTGAAGGCGCAGCCAATAGCGCTGGCCGTGACGGCGAATGATTAAGGAAACGTAAATTTTTTATAACGTTTTTCAACTTTTAAACGGGTAATAAAATTATTTATGTGCTCGAAGACGTTGCAAAGATGGTTCGACGTAATTTAGAAAGTTGAAAAAGAAACGACAAGAAATCAATATAATAGAACGACGTTTTCCGATTAAAAGCAGACCTTTCAGCGATGAAATCATTTTATCAAAATGGTCGTAAATACGTTCGCAGCCGCACAGACGGGAAGACGGGCTGACGGGCTGACGGGCTGACTTGAAGCGAGAGCAGGAGAAGGTCATAAACTTTACAGCACGTAAGTGGATATAGACTTACTTTTCGTCTTTCGTCTTTCGTCTTTCCGTTTCTTCAGCGCTTAATGTTGTATAGAATAGGTACATACTATAACAACTACCTATACATAGGTAGGTACTTATACCTACTTATATACTCGTACCTATACGAATGTGTTCATCTGTCTACTCGGTATGGTATCCGTACGATCGGTAAGACACTTAGCTACTTACTTACATAGAAATGTACTTCTGTATTTACGTTAAATTCGTTAAATTCGTTACACATATACGTAAGTATACTAACACCTTTAGCAGTTTTTACAAAATAAACGTAACGCAACGCAACGCAAGAACCCAACTTCACGTAGATAACGCTAAGTAGTGGGTATACATACTCGTACCTACATCTACAAAACACACACACACTCGCCTACTCATTCCAGATAGTGAAGGTACCTACTCTCTCATTTCTGAATCAGTGAAATTTATCAAAAATCACTGAAAAACAGTCAGAATTGCAGCACAGTAATAAATCAGTGAAATTTTTTTCACTGAAACCAAGCCAGTGAAATAAAATCACTGTAAATCAGTGAAAATTCACTAAAAACTCAGTGATATTTATGAAATTCACTGAAAAATCTGTGAAATTCTTTGAATAATCAGTGAAAAATCGCTGAAAATCAGTGAATTTCACTGATTTTTCCTGTGCTGCAATTCTGACTGTTTTTCAGTGATTTTTCACTGATTCGGAATGAGAGAGTACCTACTCATACAGTCGTACAGTAGATAGCACATATAGGTACTTATTCACTTAATAATTATGTACTTACCAGTTACCACCCACATAGTACGACTACGAGTACATACCATATACACTATTCTCTCATTCTGAATCAGTGAAAAGTCACTGATAAATGGTCAGAATTGCAGCACAGCAAAAATCAGCGGAATTTACTGATTTTCAGCGAATTTTCGCTGATTCTTCAAAGATTTTCATTGATTTTTCAGCAAATTTCATAAATTTCACTGACCGTTCTGTGAATATTCACTGATTTTCCAGTGCTTTTTCTCACTGTTTCATTTTCAGTAAAAAAATGTTCACTGATTTTCTCCCTTGCTGCGATTATGACTGTTTCTCAGTGATTGTCGATAATTTTCACTGATTTATAATTGAGAGAGTACGTAAGTACATATTCCCTATTTTACAGTAAATCGCTGTAAATTTACCTAGGTACCTACTACTATTTAAAAAAATACCTATATATCATTTTCTGTAAAATTCAATTCACCGATTCAAAAAGACAGAATTTCACCGAATTCGATTATTTACCTAATTTATGTCAGCTGACAGTCCGTAGACGTAGACGTAGACGTAGACGTACGTCCACATTTCGTAGCCATCAGAGCTGAGAGCTGCATAAACGATAGGAATACAAAATGGTACCTTCGTCGCGTCGCTCACGCCGACCGTCGACACGACACCTCTGCTATTAGGTTATGGCTTATGGCTACTTAAGCTACCTGTACCCTTGCTACCCCTGCTACCCCTGCTACCTACGTAAATGTAATATCCGATAACAATCTCTTAATTTGAATCAGTCAATTTTCACTGGTTTGAAGTCATAATTGAGTGAAAATTACTGAATGAAATCGTCAGAATAGTGTTATTAATGCTAAATTCACAATAAAAAATATAACTTTACTCATTCATCCATTAAAAAAACAAATACAAAATTACTTCCGAATCAGTTGAAAAACTACCAAAAGGGTATAGCCGGATAAGGGGTGGTTTTGGCTCCAGCCTCGATTTTTGATCGAATGCCTCCAGATTGTGTACCTTGATGAAAAAAAAATCTAGAAAAAATTTTGGCTCCCCGACCCCTCCCTTTCGGAGATATGACCATTTTATTGCATCATTTTCAAGAATTTCTAATTCCAATGGAAGCGAATGAAATTTTCTGTTCTTTGGCATTAAGTTACATCTCGTAGAGTTCTATTTACGATAATTTTTTCAACAATTTTGGTGCACTCCTTCATGCGGTTTTGGCCATAACGAATACAAGAATGATAAGAGAAGAACGAGAACAAGAACGATGATTTCCTCGTTCTTTTTTTTGTTATTCACTTAAATTTTTTTATTCTGAAACAAATCATATTTTGTGACCTATAGAAAATGAAAATTGATAAATAATAATGGCAAATATGTCGTATGCAGTAATCCAAAATCCAATTAAATTTGATTCTCCTAAAATTAATTTTTGCATTGTTTCAATTTTTCGAACTTGTAAATCTTGTAAGTAATTTTAATGTTGTATGAGAAAAACAGAGAACGAAGAACAAAAAAGCACAAAAAAAATAGAAAGAACGCGAACGAGAACGAGAACAATAAAAAAATTTGAAGAACGAGAACGAGAACCAAAATTTCATGGTTCTCGCAGCCCTTAATGTCCTGATATCTCATACGACGATGTAGGTAGTGCTGTGTAAGATGTAGACTTAGGCGCAAACGAATGACGTACGTATATGGTACGTACATACTTACAAGTCCGCATAGCTGTTGCTTGTCTGCGGCCTGCGGCTGTGACACGCCGCAATGATTACGTGACGTTGGCATGGCGTGGCGTGTCGTGGCGTGTTGTGATCGACTTCTTCCAGTGGCGTCATCAGAATCGAAAGTTGGGGGAGAGGCACAAAAGGGGTCGTGTGTTGGACAACTTTTGTGGATTTTTCGAGATGGAAAGGGGGCTGACTTTTTTCACCCGCTAAAAATGGGGAGGGGATAAAAAGGGAGCCTTCTTTCGCACTTCCGTCTCGAATAGATCATATAATTGTAATTTTGTTCATGCCCGAGCGAAACAAGGACGAAGCTTTGAAAAAATTGGATTTTAAATACCCTAAAAATACATTTTTTCACGTTTTAATGTTTTGAAAATCCCAATCTGATGAAAGTGTAAAGTAAATTTATAAATACACCATAAATTTGGGAAGACCAGCGGGGCCAGAATTTTTTTCGGTGGTCCCCGGACAACCCCCCCTCCCCTTACGACGCCTTTGGATTTTCCGTAAGTTTGGTAGGTACATGGTACATGGTACATGTTTCAATCAATCCGCCACTGCATCGAAAATTTCACCATAATGACCCGTCCACGACAAGACGACGTTTTCGGCACAGAAATCGATTAATTTGAAAATTCGATATAATCTCGTATAATAATTCAGCTCGGTCCAAGTCGTTTAATCATTTTTGTCAAAAAATTTCGCTTCGTTATCGTCATCGGCGTCTCTTCGAACCGCGTACCTATCCACCTAAGTAAGAACAAGTTTACGTTCTGCGTTCATCTTCTAAAATACATTAAACCCGAACTAAACGAATCTGGAATCTAACCTAACCGAAACAAAAAATACCCGAGTAACGAGCGAAAAAATTCCAAACCAAGCTTTACAACGTTTTCAGAAAAAAATGTCAAAGTTCCATTCGAAATAGCGTAAAATATGACGACGAGACATAACAATACGCGATAAATGTCAAACGCGTAGGTAGGTAGCTAGGTAGGTAGTAGGTAGTAGGTAGGTACGTCTACGTATGTCAGCATACGACTATACGTTATGTATATCTTGATGCACCAAGATATCAACGAGTCAACGAGTATGGGCGTTGACGACCAACGAATAAAGACGAAATGAAGCTCACAGCGCGGCGTGGCGTGGCGGACAATCGAGTCCAGTAATATAATCGCAGCTTTCAAATTGGGTAAATAGAGGAATTTTCCGGCGCCGCGCCGCGCATTGTTAGCAGACTGCCAGAAAAGAAAGCAGTGTTCCAAGTTTCGAGGCGTCGCGTCGTAAAAATTTTTATAGGTAACATGTTACCTCGGTAGCCGACGCGACGTTTTTTCTTCCTTTTTTTTTCTAAAGAAACGAGCAAATTTAGACATCAAATTCGGGTGTGTTTTACATTATATTTTCGAATATCGGAGGTCTCGCGCCCTTCAAGGTAATTCATTTTCCCCTGGAAATGAGGTTCGCCAAAATTTAAACACCAACATCAATTAGAAATAACGCGCTGAGGCTTCCTTCTACGCAGGTACTTATGGGATTCAAATTGGCAGAGGCGGATTAAGATCTTCGGCGCCCCAATGACATAGTTTTATCAATTCTGACAGTTTTTGGGGATTTTCAAACAAAATTGGCGTGTTTTGGAAAAGCATTGACCTACCCCAACTTTCTGAAATATGGACCAAAATTCAATTATGAACACAAGAAGATAATCGTCTCGACGATAGCATTCCAAAACTCACCTAGTTTTTTCAATTCGGACAATTTTTGGCGATTTCCAAAAACATTGGCCTTTTCCGGAAAAGCATTGGCCTACCCTAACTTTTTGAAATATGGACCAAAATTCAATTATGAATACACGAAAATATTCGTCTCGACGTCATGATTCCAAAAATGAAAGAGTTTTTTCATTTCGGACAATTTTTGGCGATTTCCAAAAACATTGGCCTTTTCCGAAAAAGCATTGGCCTTCCCTAACTTTTTGAAATACGGACCAAAATTCAATTATGAATACACGAAAATATTCCTCTCGACGTCAGGATTCCAAAAATGGCATAGTTTTTTCAATTCGGACAATTTTTGGCGATTTCCAAAAACATTGGCTTTTTCCGAAAAAGCATTGGCCTACCCTAACTTTTTGAAATATGGACCAAAATTCAATTATGAATACACGAAAATATTCGTTTCGACGATAGCATTCCAAAACTCACCTAGTTTTTGCAATTCGGACAATTTTTGGCGATTTCCAAAAACATTGGCCTTTTCCGAAAAAGCATTGGCCTTCCGTAACTTTTTGAAATATGGACCAAAGTTAAAA